>JAPKLX010002695.1:0-12262 GCA_026898415.1 Leonotis leonurus | reverse complement strand
TTTTAGTCTTTAGATGTATACATATACAATATATTATAATTTATAATGATATGTATATTTTAACTATGATATATATAACTTTACTATATATGTATATTTTATATTTCTATATTAGTATTTCTACCTAATGGCTAAGTATTCAACATTTATAGTCTAATTCTTAGACTATAATGATATAGTAATTAAAAAGATATTATATATTGATTGAATGATTATCATTATATATAATGATATAGTATATACTATATTATAATGTATTACTATATTTCTATATTAGTATTTCTACCTATTGGCAAAGTATTCAAGATTTATAGTCTTATTCTTAGATATACATATAAAATATATCATACTATATTATAGTAGACTATGAAATGAAATGTTAGATGATATAATGATATAGTAATTCAAAAGACATTATTGATTGAATGAGTATTTACAATAATATGGTGTGTGTGTATATATATATATATATATATTATATATTATTAATAGATGAAAACTTCATATTATATTGATATAAATATAAATATATATGTATATTTTATATTCCTATATTCGTATTTCTACCTATTGGCTAGAGTATGTTGATAATATTGATATACTCCCATATATATATACATATATCACATATTAGGATAGATTATATATATCATTATGTGAAAAATTAGTATTGGATTATATAATGAACATATGTTATATTTTCTATATATTGTATTCTAGACTTTTGATTCTTGATGTATTAAATAATATGCATTATAACAAATATTTTATTTTTTTGCATGTAAGGCTCGATTAGGCTCGATTAAATAGCTCGATTAACTGTTCGCGAACAGGTTCGCGAACATGTTCGATTAACAAGCTCGCGAACATGTTCGATTAACAAGCTCGCGAACATGTTCGTGAACAAACGAATCCGAAACTGTTCGCGAGCCTGACGAGCCGAACACCCCCAGGCTCGAGCTCGGCTTGATAAAGTTATCGAGCTCGAAATCAGGCTCGAGCTCGGCTCGTTTGCTTATCGAATCGAGTTTCGAACGAGCTTTTTCCGAGCCGAGCCCCGAATAGCTCGCGAATAGCTTGGCTCATTTACACCCCTATTCCTTAATGGCATACTTGAAGAAGAAGTGTATGTTGAGCAACCACCTGGTTTTGAAGAAGAAAATCCTGACCAGAGAGTATATAGACTAGCTAAAGCTGTCTATGGTTTGAAACAGGCACCCAGAGCGTGGTATGAAACTTTGTCGACATTCCTACTGGAATCAGGCTTCAGAAGAGGTTCTGTTGACAAGACATTGTTTATCATCAAAGTCAAAGAACACATTCTGTTGGTCCAAATATATGTCGATGACATAATCTTTGGATCACAATCTCCCTATCTGTGTGATAAATTTGCAGAACTAATGAAGAACAAATACCAAATGTCCATGATGGGGGAGATGAATTTCTTTTTAGGTCTGCAGGTAAAGCAACTACCAGATGGTATCTTTGTTAATCAAGCAAAGTACATCAACGATCTGCTAGTCAAGTTTGGAATGAAAGACAGCAGAACAGTGAAAATTCCTATGCAATCAAATGGAAAGATAGATCCAGACCCAGAAGGAAAACCAGCTAACATTACTCAATATAGAGGAATTATTGGCTCTCTGCTATACCTTACAGCAAGCCGTCCAGATATCACATATGCAGTTGGAGTTTGCGCCAGATATCAAGCTAATCCTAAAGAATCACACATGGAAGCTGCCAAAAAGATACTTAGATATCTTAAGGGAACAGCTAACATTGGTCTCTGGTATCCACAAGATGATAACTTTGAGCTTACAGGCTATTCTGATTCAGATTATGCAGGATGCAAACTGGACAGAAAGTCTACCTCTGGGACGTGTCAATTCCTTGGAAACAAGTTGATATCTTGGTTTTCAAAGAAACAGACATTTGTTGCTACATCAACCACAGAAGCAGAATATATGGCTGCTGGAAGCTGTTGTGCACAGATACTATGGTTGAAACAGCAACTAAGAGATTATGAGATTGATGTAAAGGAGATACCTATATTCTGTGACAGCTCAAGTGCTATAGCTATAACACAGAATCCAGTACTCCACACAAGATGCAAACATGTCGATGTGAGACATCATTTTATTAGAGATCATGTAGAGAGAAAGCACATCAAGGTCGAGAAGATTCATACAGACATCCAACGTGCTGATATCTTAACTAAAGCACTACCAGAAGAAAGATTTAAGATGCTGTGTGGAAAACTTGGACTACTCAGTCTGGATGAAGAACACCAGAAAGCTACCAGATAGCTAACACCAGAAAGCTACCAGATAGCTGACACCAGAAAGCTACCAGAAAGCTAACACCAGAAGGCTACCAGATAGTCACCAGAATGTTAACTACAAGAGTAACAGAAAGCCCAGTTGAAATATAATACACGTGGCATAATTTTCTCTATAAATTGACGAAAAAGCCATGTGAAAATTATGTCTTAAATGCTAAGTCAAGGGGGAACTTTTAAGGAAATTGAAACGTCGAGATAAAAGACGTCACTTTCCTAGGTTCAGATATATAAAAGATATTTTTATCCTAGATTTACTAAATCTCTCCTATTTTCGTGATGATTAGCACAACCTTGGGAACTGGGATCGAGGAAATCCCTACAAGAGACAGGAAAAGGAAAGTTGCCAAAAGTAAGAGATACGCACACGCTCGCATATAGACCCTAGGATCTAGAGCGTCCATCTCACGCAAGGAAAAGCGGGAAAACAAATCTTAGAAGCGGGAAAATCTAAAAAGGGAGAAAATTTTCCAACTCTTCAAATTACTTATCGCTTAATTATCTCTTGTTATATATATGCGATATCCTTCTCTAAACTGTTCACCTTCACTTTTATTGCACTGAGCACTTCTCAAAATTTCTAAGCACTTAAGAATTTCCCAAAACTTCTGCAAATCGCTTCTCAAAACATCTTTGCGTTTGACTATGGCACCCCAAACTTCACTTTTTCTTCAACACGTTGCTGAGGTTCAGAAGTTTCTCACACCTGAACCGTATGTTGTCCTTGAAACCCACGGTTTTCGAAAACTTGAGGAAATCTTTGCCATTGTTTCACGCTGCAAAGGTTTTCTGTTTATTCAAATTTTTTTTTTTTTATACCTGCATCTTGAATGCATATTTTGTGACTTGTTGTCCTATGAACTGCTATTATTACTACTCTTGTGCAAATGTTTATGCTTGTTCATGTGAACTGATGGATATATATATATTTGTGATTGAATGTTCTTATGATGCAAAGGTTTCTGCAACATTGTCACCTCGCATCCCAAAATGTTTCTGGCAAAACAAGTGGCCTCCTTTTATCTGACATGGCAGAACGACAAACATGGCTTTGAAGCTAATGTTTTGATGCCGATTGGTGACCGGACAAGCAAGACTCCCTACAACGTGATAGAGATGATCAACCAGGCTTATAGGTTGAAGGATGAAGGACTGAGTTTGGATGATATCACTCATGCACAATTACAAGAAGCTGTTGAGATCATGATGGTGATTCCTATCTCCTACACTGGAAGGATGTTCCAGAGATCTCTGCTTCAACCTGGATACAAGTTGCTACTGGAATTGGTACAGAGGATTTTTCTGAATCACAGCGGGACTTATGATCAGGTGACCCCTGAGAAGTTAAGAATCCTCACAGCTGTTGTTCTCAACCTATGAGTCAACTGGAGCAGAATTCTGTTTGAACTAATGGCCAAGGAAGCAAAGTTGGTTACTTATACCAAGGACAGCAGAGGCAGAGGAACTTCGGTGGAAGTTAGGAGAAATCTGCGTCATTCCACAAAGATCAGCCTGATGATTGAAAGATTTTTCAAACAGAAAGTCTGGGATGACGCCGAGGAGTACAACATCAATCACTCCATTCCCAAGGACCAACACCAGCTGGAGATGTCATTGGGACTGGCGCCTCAATTTTTCAACAAGATTCCAGACGAAGTGCATAGAGTTGCAGCACTGGAAGTGGGCAGTTCTAACCCTGCATGGGTTCCACCTACTAAAGGTGTGGAGAAGAAGAAGGAGAAGGTAGTCAAAGAAAAGGCAGCACGTAAGCGAGGAAGTTCTGTTGAGACAGAAACTTCTGCTTCCCTGCCAAAACAAAAGAAAAGGAGACTCCAGAAAATGCAAGAACCCTCTTCACCACCAGCACAAACAGCAGAACAATCAGATATGCCAGCACACACAGAACAAGAAACAGAGGCACCACAAGCAACAGCAGAACAAGCAGAGAACCCCGCTGCTGATGTAGAACCAGAAACAAGTCATATTCCACATCCGGAGAAAGACTTTTCTCCCGCCAGAACCCCTACTCCCTCACCAAGCAGAATGGAACGAATCAGCGAGGATGAAGATGAAGGCGAATCTGCTGATGAGGAGGAGGAGAGAAAACGCCAGGCAGAGAGTGTCATTAGCTTACTGGAAAATGAGGCAGAACACTCTGTACTCCAAGATTTTCCCAACATTCAACAACTTCCCGAGAGTTTGGAAGTTGCCAGGCGTGTCAAATTTTACTTGCTGGTCAAGGACAGCGAGTATTACATTTTTGATACACTGCTCCAGATCAAGTCAATTGATGAATTGAAGAAGGAAGAGGCCACACTTCTCAATCTACTCCAAGTCTCCACAGTTCATGAAGTGAGAGTAGAATATCAGCAACTTATCTCGGGCCTCATGAAGCAGGAGGCAGCAGCATTGAAAGTTGATCTGCCAACACCAAAACCTGAGGTCCAGATGCCAAAATCTGTTCCCACATACCATCAACCAGCACATGGAGAAACTTCATCCAGACAGTCTCCCAAGAAAACACCCATCATCGAAATGATTCAAGTGAAGATGAACCAGTGGGCCAGCACATTGGCGGAGAGCCAAGCAATGAAATTTATACCCATGGCGCTGCACAGAAGTTGAAGAAACATGTCAACTTCTACACCATGGAAGAACTTCTGGAAAGAGAGCCCAAGACATTTAACAATTATCAACTGGATAATCTGATTACTCTTAGAGTTGAAGACCACATGACTGACGTCTGCAATTCAATACAAGAGAAGGCCACACAGATCCTCTCTGACTTTAATCAGCACCAGAAGGATTATGTAAATGACATGGATCGTGATATCCGAGGAAAGCTCAGAACTATCAGAAAGGAGCTCGACAAAAAGATTGACGATGACAGATTGGCAACTGAAGCAGGTCAAGCCAAGATCAACCTCCGTCTAACTGGAATAGACGAAAAAGCAGAAAAGGCCACTGCCTTGCTTGCTGACCTGCTGGCCAAACAAGATGAATCAATCAGTGCTGCTGTTGACAAGAAAGGAAGTGCACTCGCTGCTCAACTGAAGGAAGACACTGACCTATCCATCCACTCCCAACTAGCTCATTTTGAAAATGAGAAATTTGTGGAGCTGATGCGGAAACACCAGGTCGCTATCTTAAATGACCTTCTCTATCCCAACCCAGAAGAGTTTGAACAACAGAACAACCGTCTTACTGCTGTTGAAGAGCTTCAAGAAACCTATGACAAGGCTCTGTCAATCATGAACAGCAGGCTCGAGCAGAAACTCAATGCCACTGACCAGACAGTTAATTTTCTGCTCGGGTTCAAAAATGATGCTGAGAAGCAGATGGCAAAAATGACTGAGGAGATTACCTCTCTACGTACACTCATCAATACCCTATTTGATGATGTCAAAAAGGGGGAAATCTCAGCAAGCAGCAAAGGAAGCAAAGGTAGCAAGGCTGTGAGGGAAGAAATAGACTTGGGAACAGAAGGAGTGGAAACAGAAACTGTCACACCAACACAACCCAGGCCAACCACACCTCCAAGACCCGACCCCACTCTTCTTGGAACAGAGCAAACCCCTCCAGCATCTCAACCAGCACCACCTCAGATTCCTAGCGACAAAGGAAAGAAACCAATTGACGAGGGAGATCAAATAGCTGAACTGCTGTTGTTCGGAGTAAGCATGGATCAAGCATGTGATCCAGTGTTCAGAGCACAATTCTACAAAGACCAGGCTGAGAGAGAGAGAAAGATTGTTGCACAGGAAGCCAAAGAAAAATCCTTTCAAACTCCTTTCTCCTCGCCTTCATCTACAGAATGATCACAGCAACAGTCTTCCCAGTCAACCACTCAATCAAAGAAGAAAAAGAAGAAACCCTTCTCCTGGAACCTAGCTTTGAAAACACAGACACCCAGAGATACATGGGTTCCAGAGGGAGATCAGAGTGATTGGGAAAAAGTGAAGCAGGGGTTTATCTTAAAAAGATATTTTTTGAAGGAGCCTACATACTCTGAGTCAACACCAGATGAAGATTTTCATCGCTACCTGGAAAATTTCAAGGATCAAGACCTTATACAGAGAATCAGAACAGCAGCAGCAGACGCCAAAAACCAGATCAAGGCACCAGAGAAAGAATACATGATCTGCCCAACGATACCAGGCACCAATCTTCCAGACAAGACCTACATATTAAACTACATCAATCAACTGACAAAGATCAAAGGCTATAAAATCGACAACCATGATCCAAACTATGCCAGGGTGAGAGATGGTATCTATGAGAGCATCCAGCTGGTATCCGACGCACAGAGAGAAAAGATGAAGAAGGGCGGAGCAGCTAGATGGTTCTCTTAGATAGTTTTTATTTCTTATCTTCTGCTTTTGACTCTCTGCTATCTCGGCTGATCTTTTGTACTCATCAATTCATATATCAATGAATTTGGAGTTCTCTTATCTTTCTGTTGTTTACTGTTATTTAACTTAAATAACAAATAACCTATCTGTCCAGAACATGATACAAGTTCCATTGTGTTCACTGACTAAGTGTGGTTTTGACATCATCAAAAAGGGGGAAATTGTTGGGAACCCCATAAAATATTCTGAGTTTTGATGATGCTCTTACAAAACACACTTGGTATTATACATGTTCTGTACCTTTTCTTTTTGGTTTCAGCAAACCAGATAATCAAAGCTCGTCCAACCAGAAAGATAGAAGTTGTCTCGGTCAGAAACCAAAACCAGCGAGTCTCAAACAGAAGGCTGGAGCAAGACAACTTCAACAGACAGAATGCTAAACCAGAGAGACTCAAAACCAGCAAGTCTCAAGACAGAATGCTAAACCAGAGACTCTCAAACAGAAAAATGAAGCTAGTCAACTTTAACAGAAAGTTGAACCAGAAAAGCTTCAGCCAGAAAGATGGAAGATGCTTCAACCAGAAAGTGGTTAACGTATGCTCTACCAGAAAGTACTTCAACCAGAAAGTGGTTAACGTATGCTCTACCAGAAAGTACTTCAACCAGAAAGTGATTAACGTATGCTCAACCAGAAAGTGTCTAAGTCAATATTCAACCAGAAAGACACTAGACCAGAGAGGACACAACCAGAAGGTTAGAAGCAAACCAGAAAGAGAAGAACCAAACCTGTCGATGAAGCATTAAAGACTTTCCATTGAAGATTTGGAAATTGAATCACTGATTGACATGAAGAAGGAAAGCAATCACAGATGATCTGCTTACCATTCATAGAAGATTCAATCAACGACTCTACGAGGAAAGAAAAGATATGATTGATTGGCAATCCACAAATCAAATCACGCCAATCAACAAACGGCTAGAAATTCAAATTTAGAGCCTATATATGTTTGAAGTTTCAAAGTCTGAATGTGGTGAACGCAAACGATATACTGCAGAAATATTCTCAAGCATTCTATCTCCAAATCAGACAAAAGCTTCAAACCGTTCGTGATCGCAATCACACCTCGATTCAAGTCTGTCTTATCGAGAGAAGAAGGAGATCTTTACTAGCTAGTAGTTTTCTAGTGGATTAACGTGAAGATAACCTGTTTAGAGTAGTTTTTCTATAAGTTGTAAAGGGACACGACCCTTATTCGTGCATAAGTTTCAGTTAGTTTGTACTTGGAACTTGTGGCTCGTTCTCAGCGAGGTTAAATAAGAAGAGTATCCTAGTAGTGGATATCTAATCCAGTTTGGATTAGACCGTGGACGTAGGGGGTTTCCTGAACCACGTAAAAATAACTGTGCCATTTAAATTCCGCATTTTAGATTCAGTTGTTTTTATTCTACATCTATCATACTCATTCAAGTTGCATATCTTAATCTATTCTCTAAATACTCGATTAAGTTTTCTGAAGATTTTCTTAACAAGAGCACCGATTAAGTCCACCATTATTCCGCACACAATACATTGCTGGAAATTTAAGTTCACACTTACTTTCTGCCTTGTATATCTCACTAGAGAGATCTTACTTGGATAGAACTTAATTGATTTGAAAATCATTCTGTTCTATCACCTTGAGCAATCTGCAAATCAGAAAGCTCACATCTCTCTGATTGAAATAGTCAAGTAAACTGAAAAGTTTGCATTTGGTGTATTCCCCCCCCATACACCAAACCTTGCTCTTTCGGGACCAACAAGTGGTATCAGAGCAGTGGTTCAAACTGACCATTGTTTTGTTTCACAAGGTTAATACCTGCGTGGTCAACTTGAATAGATCTAGAAAATCTTTTCATCATCTGCATCCTATCTGTCATTATGGAATCATCTGTTATCAGGGCATGCGAAGAATTCTCCATCCAAGGTTACAGAGAGTGGAGTTTCAGAATCAAGATGTGTCTCAAAGCTCATCACTGCTTGATGTGGAAAGTAATTGAGGAAGGACCTCTAGCCATTACTGAAGAAACTACTCGCATTACTGAGACAGGAGCAGTTAAAGAAACTATACTAAAAGATCCCAGAAAGTACACCTCAGAAGAAAGAAGAGAAGCAAATCTAGATGATTTTGCTAAAGGAGTTATTTCCAGTACTGTAAAAGGAGTCCATCTGGCTAAGATCCAAGATCTTGATACAGCCAAAGAAATGTGGGAAGCCTTGAGAGATCTCAGTCTAGGATCCGAAGCAATGATCGAGAACAAACTATCTCTAGCATGTAACAAGTTCGATGAATTCAAGATGAAACCTGGAGAAACCATTGAACAAATGAAGAATAGGTTCACTGAAGTACTACTGGAAGTATCTGCCTTCAAGAAGGATAAGTACACACAGAGAGAGAAGAATCTCAAGATTCTTAGAGCCTTACCACCAAACTGGGAAATCTATTCAGCTATGCAACCTCTACGTGCTGATTTCAATGATCTGTCTGTAGAAGCACTCTTTGATCATCTGGCTGTCCATGAATGTGATATCAGAAGGATACATGGACCAGATCACTCCTCCAGCAAGAAGAGTGAAAATAGCACTAAGAAGGAGAAAGAGACTGCCTTCAAAGCGAAGTGCAAAACAGATGATTCAACATCATCTGCTACACCAGCAGAAGGAGGATATGAGAAGTTACTCAAAGAATTCTCATTGATTGCTAAGAGAATGGACAAGATGGAAGTCAGATCAAGAAAGTATCGTAGATTCTACAAAGACAACAAGGATAGATACCAGAAAAATAAAGAAACAGACCGATCTGTTAACAAAACAGAAAGTAAAGGTAATGGTAAAATCACTAATCCTACTGACTATACTTGCTATGGTTGTGGAAGAACAGGTCACTTCAAAACAGACTGTCCTGACCTATCCAAAAACCAGAGAGAAGAACTACGAGCTAAGAGGGACAGAAAGCTAAAAGCTCAACGTAAAGCCATGATAGCAGAAGAAGAAGAAGAAGAAGAAGATTCCAGCTCAAGCCATCTATCTGATAGTTCAACAGAAGATGATGTAGCATCCTTTGCCAAAGAAGAAGAAGACTGGGATGAATGCTATGCAGGACTAGACAACGGTCTAGATGATGTAGAGGTACAATCCTGCAACTCTAACTCCTCAAATAATACTGATCTGGAACAGGAAATAGTAGATCAAGATGAATACTCTTGGGAAGAAGTCAATGACATGTTCAAAAGCTACTCGAGCATCAAGAGATTATTCAAAGAAGTAGTTGAAGAAAATGAAAGGATGAAGAAAACAGAACAGATACTGAGTACTGCTAACACACAGTTTGTAGTTAAAATTGTTGATCTGGAAGAACAGATTAAAGGAAAGGACAATGAGATTCATTCGCTAAATTCTAAGGTCCAAGATCTCATCACAAGAAACAATGTTGCCGAAGAGAAGATAAAGAAAGGAAAGGAAATGATATACAAGAGTGATGAACGTGCCAAGCTGTTAATCAATATTCAACAACATGGTACATCTGGATTAGGGTATCCAGGTCATTCAGAGAAATCCTCTAGCACCATGAAATTTGTGCCAGAAAGGAAACAGATTCCAGATCAAGTGATAAACCTCAGAAACAAGAAAGAACAACCACAGAAGATGATGGTAAAACAGACCAGCAACAGACAGTTCCATCAAGTAAAGGAACAATCAGCAGGTCACACAGAAAGGATTCACAAAAAGAATGTCAACAGGACAACATCTACAAATAAAGAATTGAAGAATAATGAAATAAAGAGATACCATCCATCTATATTTCATTCTGTATCAAAAGTTGATAATGATGGAAATATTATCACCTGTTATATTGCTGTCCCCAACCCAAAAATGTTCTGGATTCAAAAGGGAACATTTGCTAATAACCAAGCACCCAGATATTGAAGGGTAGCTAAGTGTACTTAATTGCAGGATCAGAAGACTGCAAGAAGGTACAAGGTAGCAAAAGGAGCAATCTGGATCATAGATAGTGGCTGTTCAAAACACATGACATGTGACAAGAACCTACTATCAGACTACATAGAGAAACCAGGACCTCATGTCACTTTTGGATGTAATTCAAAAAGATATACCAGAGGATATGGAAACATAAAAGTTGGCAAGACCACCATCTCAAATGTTTCATATGTTGAAGGTCTCAGCCACAATCTATTCTCTGTAAGTCAGTTCTGTACCAATGGTAATCAGATTGTTTTCAATGCTAACAATTGTTTAGTTAAGAACAAGGAAGGAGATGAGACACTCCTCACCGGGAAATTGCAAGATAGATTATACATTGTGCAATGGGACAACCAGATAGAGACCTGTCTAGTCACTAAGACAGTTTCAGAAACTAGCTGGCTATGGCATAAAAGATTAAGCCATCTCAACTTCAAAACAATCAATAAGATTGCCCGAGAAAAACTAGTTGAAGGACTACCAGATCAAATATATGACAAGAATCACATCTGTGAAGCATGTCAAGCTGGAAAGCAAACCAGAACATCTTTTTCAAGCAAATCTGCCCAGAGCTCAACCAGAATACTAGAGTTACTACATTTAGACTTATTTGGTCCCGTTAAACCATTAAGTATAAATGGTAGGAAATATACTCTAGTCATCATTGATGATTATTCAAGATTTACTTGGGTAATATTCTTGTATAAGAAGAAAGAAACTCTGGAGAAGCTGCCAAACTTTCTCAACAAGATCACCAAGAAAAAGGAAGCTTCTGTTACCACCATCAGAACAGATCGTGGAACAGAATTTCTAAACCAGAAAGTTGAGGAATACTGCAACCAGAAGGGAATCACTCACCAGACATCTGCTGCTAGAACTCCTCAACAGAATGGAGTAGTTGAGAGAAGAAACAGATCATTAAAAGAAGCAGCTCGTACTATGCTCAATGCAACCAGATTACCAAAGAAATTTTGGGCAGAAGCCATCTATACAGCATGCTACACACAGAACAGATCAGTTGTTACCATCAGACATGGGAAGACACCCTATGAGATATGGAACAACAGAAAACCCAGGATTCATTATTTTCGCTCTTTTGGCTGTCAGTGTTACATTCACAATAATGGGAAATCTCAGCCTGATCGAGCTCGGCTCGTTTATATTATGGCATGTTCGAGCTCGGCTCGAGCTCGAGCCGAGCTTTAATATTTGAGCTCGAGCTCGGCTCGAGACATAAATATCGAGCTCGATTCGAGCTCGGCTCGTTAAATATTTGAATTAGTGTTATATTCGAGCTCGAGCTCGAGCTCGAGCTCGAGCTCGTTTATAATTCGATAAAAGTTCGTTAAAATGAACTTATCCAGTGTACGAGCTCGAGCTCGAACTCGCGAAAGCTCGAGCTCGAGCTCGAACTCGCGAAAGCTCGAATAAAAAACAACATAATCCAAAATACATCATAATCTAATCAGTAGAATAATCATCCGAATGCATCAACTAAAATCATTGTTCCATATACAATATATTATAATTTATAATCTTGAAAGTATATATAAT
>JAPKLX010001014.1:0-29809 GCA_026898415.1 Leonotis leonurus | reverse complement strand
AATCTAAATAATTAGGTTTTAAATTAAGAGATTAGATATCTCTAGTTAAGCTAAGAAAGGAATTAGGGTGCTACCCAATATAAACTCTTCTAAAATTATTAAAGAAATTAATAAATTGTAAGGATATCTAAAGGATTAAATTAATTATAATTTAAACTAAGAATTTAATTATTCAAGTAAGTGTTAATTCACTTATATTACTCAATGCCAATTACTTGAGTAATTTGAACGAAATTTGAACCTTAGAAAATATATTGATTCAAGGGATCAATATTTTCAATTAATGAATTGAACGAGAACCCAAGAATAAGATATTCTTACGATTTAGATGTTTCTAAAGCATTCAGAGCATTTTAACTTATACGAAATTTTCTAAAGATTCTTACGAGAGATCTATTTCGCATTTTAAGACCAAAGCAAGTGCAAGTCGAAGCTATCCAAGTAGGCTTTCTATTACAAAGAAATTATGTGTGCTCGTATGCTATTATGTTGATATTTCGAAAAGGTTTTCAAATGAGAACTTATGTTTTAAAGTATTGTATTGCCGAAATGATTTATGTTTTGTACGATGCCTATCTTGTTATCATTTAATCGAATTCGGGTTCCAGTGGGTAAGCAACCTGATGTGGATCATTAAGCATCTGCGTTTTTGGTTGAGCTTGACAAGCAGCGATACTATATTTAAGGAATAAAGTTGCTGCTAGTTTTATATTTATTTCTTTTACTTTTATTTCCTTGAGGACTAGTTTGCAATTCCTATAATTTGCAAACACTATATTATCTCTTGAGGGCTTTCTATAGACGTTGGAATTTTGATAGTCACAATCTTGAGTTTTCTCTCATTTAAGCAATTGGCGGCATACCTTGTGTATCAACGTTATTTGCTACTTTGGATTCTCGTTTATAATTGTTCATTACGTAGTCAGTGCACATCATCTGGTATCAGATTCAGGACGATCAACAGGTATGCCACCCCGTAATCAAAACCCACGCGATGCCCGATTGGAGGATGTTATGTACCGTGAAGAAATTGCTCAATTACGTCACCAAGTGGAGCAACTCACGGCTCAAATTGCTGCCATGAATGCTCAACAAGATTCACCCGCTGTTACTGACGATGATTCTGAAGGGGAAAACGTCAATCCCTTTGCTGAGCCAGCCCCTGAGCCTCGCCCTAATGATCGGCGCTGGGAAACTGGCTTACGTGTCGATCTGCCTGAATTTGCGGGAGATTTACAACCAGATGACTTCGTCGATTGATTGTCTACTGTGGAAGAAATATTGGATTTCAAATCTGTACCATCTGGTTTTCGTGTGGCCCTCATCACAATGCGTTTAAGGGGCCGTGCCCAAGCCTGGTGGCAACAATTGAAAGGCCTACGTTTGAGACAAGGTAAGCAAAAAATTTAGTCATGGGAAAAATTTCGCAAACATATGAAGGCTGCATTTTTACCTTTCAATTACGATAGAGCCTTATATCAACGATTTCAGCATCTTCGTCAAGGGCAAAGGAGTGTTGACGAGTATACGACTGAATTCTATGCTCTTTTAGCACGTACCGAATTAACTGAAACTCCTTCCCAACTCATTTCACGTTATATTGGTGGACTTCGCCTTCCGCTTCAAGATATTTTGAATATGTTTGACCCGTTTACTGTGTCGGAAGCTCATCAACGAGCTATTCAGGCTGAGAAACAATTGGCTCGTCGTCCTCCGCCAGGGCGTACTTCTCCTGCTCCAACTACTCCATCCCCTCGCCCGTCTAGTGGTGCCGCTAATTCAGTACCTCCTAGTAACCATCCTCCTAGAGCACCTACTGCAAATCGAACAACCACCCCTTTTCGTTGTTTTAACTGCGGTGAACCAGGGCATCGCATGTCTGAGTGCCGGCAGCCACTTAACCGCACTCTTGCTGCACTTGATCTATTAACAGCCGACGAAGAGGTCACTCCTTCTGAATCATTACCGGCTGATACAGAGTTTGTGGAGGGTGATACGGGACCCCTATTAATGCTTTGCCGAACCTTTCTTAGTCCTCGTACCATATCTGACGACTGGTTACGATCTTCTATTTTCCAGTCCACCTGCACCATTGGCGGTAAAGTATGCACTTTTATTATTGATTCTGGTAGTTGTGAGAATGTCATTTCTGAAAATGCAATTGAGAAATTGGGGTTGTCCACTGAGGCTCATCCGAAACCTTATAAACTTGCTTGGTTGAATAAGGGTACTGACATCCTGGTTTCGCGTCGTGCTCTAGTTACTATTTCCGTTGGTACCACTTATACTGATGATATTTCTTGTGATGTGGTGCCTATGGATGCGTGTCATCTATTGTTGGGGCATCCTTGGCAGTTCGATCGCGCTGCTTTTCACGATGGGCGGACTAATACTTACTCTTTTCTCTTTCGTGGTAAGAAAATTGTATTTTTACCACGCCGGCACAAGCAACAACCTTCTGTTGATATGGGAGTTTCTCTTTTGTCTCATGCTTCTTTTGAAGAAGCTCTGTCTGATATGGGACTTGTCTATCTGATCGTTCCAACTTCACCTTCAGCCCCACTTGAGGTCCCGTCTTCCGTGCAAGATTTATTGACTGAATTTTGTGATGTATTTCCCTCCGAGCTTCCTAGCGTTTTACCACCCCTGCGAGATATCCAACATTGCATTGACCTAGTGCCTGGGGCTACCCTTCCTAATCGTCCTCACTATCGTATGAGTCCGGCTGAGCACGAAGAGCTTCGTCGTCAAGTGGAGACCCTTATCTCAAAAGGACATGTTCGTGCGAGTCTAAGTCATTGTGCAGTTCCTGCTCTTTTAACTCCGAAGAGAGATGGCTCTTGGCGAATGTGTGTCGATAGCCGAGCCATAAACAAAATCACGGTTCGCTATCGTTTTCCTATTCCCCGTCTTGATGACCTTCTTGATCAACTCCATGGTGCTTCTTATTTTACAAAGCTTGATCTGAAAAGTGGATACCATCAAATTCGTGTTCGCCCTGGGGACGAGTGGAAAACTGCATTTAAGACGCGAGAGGGGTTATTTGAATGGCTTGTCATGCCTTTCGGCCTGTCGAATGCTCCAAGCACATTTATGCGTACCATGAATCAGACACTACGACCATTTATTGGTAAATGTGTAGTCGTCTATTTCGATGACATTTTGATTTATAGTACCTCTATTTCTCAGCATTTGCAGCATCTGCGTGATATTGTTGAGATTTTTCGAAAGGAGAAATTTTATGCTACTCTTCCGAAATGCATTTTCTGTTCCACTATGGTCCAATTCCTTGGTTATATAATTTTTTCTCAGGGGCTCACACCTGACCCCGCCAAAGTACTAGCTATAGCCACTTGGCCGACGCCTCAAACCATTTCAGATGTCCGGAGCTTTCATGGGCTTGCTTCTTTTTACCGCAGATTTATTCCCCATTTTAGCGGTATAATGGCCCCGGTGACAGATTGTTTACAAGGTTCACGATTTGTATGGACTATGGAGGCGGCAGCTGCTTTTGAAGAGATAAAGAAGCGCTTGACTACAACTCCTATTTTGGTTCTTCCGGACTTCAACGCTCCTTTCGAGTTACATTGTGATGCCTCGAAATTGGGCATTGGGGCTGTTCTGAGTCAAGGGGGCAAACCGGTGGCTTATTTTAGTGAAAAATTGAAGGGGCCTAAGTCTCACTTCAATACATACGACGTTGAGTTGTTTGCCATAGTTCAAGCAGTGAAACATTGGCGACATTATCTTTTCCACCGTGAGTTTATTCTGTTTACGGATCATGATGCTTTGCGTCATATCGGAAGTCAAGATAAAATTTCAGCACGTCATGCTTCTTGGCACGCATATCTTCAACAATTTACCTTTGTCATCAAGCACAAATCAGGTGTTACTAATCGCGTGGCGGATGCTTTAAGTCGTCGTCACTCCTTATTGGTTGAAATGAGAAATCTTGTTCCGGGATTTGACTCAATTTCTGAACTTTATGCTGTTGATCCTTATTTCTCAAAAGTGCTTGATAGAATTTATGCCGCTGAGCGAATTGACTTTTACCTGGAAAATGGATTTCTCTATCATGGCTCACGCTTGTGTATACCAGAGAGCAGCCTTCGTTTGTTGCTCATTCAAGAACTTCATTCACTGGGCCACGCGGGGCAAGAGCGCACATTTCAACTCTTGGCAAAGTCCTACTATTGGCCTTCTTTACGTCGAGATGTTAATCGATTTGTTTCACGGTGCCGTGTTTGTCACTTGTCCAAAGGTCAGGCCTCAAATGCGGGGTTATATCTACCCTTACCTATTCCAACGCAGCCTTGGACAGATGTGAGCATGGATTTTGTTGTGGGACTTCCACGCACTCAGCGTGGTAATGACTCTATCTTTGTGGTTGTCGACCGTTTCTCAAAAATGGTTCATTTTATTTCTTGTAAGAAATCAACGGATGTTGTGGTTGTGGCGCAACTTTATTTTCGTGATGTGTATCGTCTTCATGGTCTTCCTTCCACCATAGTTTCTGATCGCGATACTCGTTTTCTTAGTCACTTTTGGAGAAGTCTTTGGCGTATGCTGAATACATCTCTCAATTTCAGCATCGCCTACCATCCTCAGACGGATTGTCAAACCGAAGTCGTGAACCATTCTTTGGGTAATGTTCTGCGTGCTCTCGTCGGTGACAATCTGAAATCCTGGGACTCTAAACTTCCTCAAGCAGAGTTTGCTCACAATAGTGCGGTGAATCGTTCGACTGGTCATAGTCCTTTCGAAGTGATCTTTGGTTTTCTTCCTCGTAGGCCTGTGGATCTGCTGCCTGTGCCAGGCGGTATCCGTTCTCATGGTGTTGCTTCTGACTTTGTTGCTGATCTCCAGCATATCCATCAGAAAGTGCACGCTAATTTAGTGGCTGCGAGTGAGGATTACAAGTTACGGGCTGATCGGACGCGGTGTGAAGTTATCTTTGATGTGGGGGATTTTGTGTGGGCGATCCTCACTAAAGATCGTTTTCCGGCTCATGAGTACAATAAACTGGCTACGCGGAAGATTGGTCCAGTGGTGATTTTGGAACGGATTAATGACAATGCTTATCGTCTCGCATTGCCTAATCATCTTCGAACTTTGGATGTTTTCAATGTCAAGCACCTTATTCTGTATGTTGGCGATTCTTCTACAGATGGCGACCCTCAAGCTTCGAGGACGAATCTTCCTCACCCCGGGAGAGATGATGTGGATCATTAAGCATCTGCGTTTTTGGTTGAGCTTGACAAGCAGCGATACTATATTTAAGGAATAAAGTTGCTGCTAGTTTTATATTTATTTCTTTTACTTTTATTTCCTTGAGGACTAGTTTGCAATTCCTATAATTTGCAAACACTATATTATCTCTTGAGGGCTTTCTATAGACGTTGGAATTTTGATAGTCACAATCTTGAGTTTTCTCTCATTTAAGCAATTGGCGGCATACCTTGTGTATCAACGTTATTTGCTACTTTGGATTCTCGTTTATAATTGTTCATTATGTAGTCAGTGCGCATCACAACCCCACTCGAACTAGTGTATACAAAGGACTGTGAGTCGACGAAGGTGTTGACCGGTCAGGTGTCCGTAGAAGGTGGCCAACTTCACGGTACACGTAGAAAACAGATATGGTAGAATACTAAAGAACTTAGACAGCTGTCGAACTAGGTTTCACAAAAAGGATTTAGTGAACGTAGGCGATTTTAAAGATCAAATCCCTATGTTTCACTCTTTACGCCAATGACAATTATATATATGTATGTATGCGATTTCGGCATGTGCCTAGTGAGTACGTTTGTACTCAGCCCTGCATGTATTTTTAAATGTGCAGGTTGAGGCGTGATGAATGGAGGTGCTTTGTATGGCTTGTCGGTCTGTTTTGTTAGCAAAGTCTTGGGGGTTTACATGTCTTCATACATGTAAACTTATGTAGATCATACTTCCGCTGCAAAGTGTTACACCTTTATGTTATGATGTTATGACAAATGTTATTGATTCAGAACCAACTCCTATGTTAAGAACTGGTCCAGTTATCAAATTATCCTTTAGTTTCATTGAAAGCCTTCAGTTTCCTTTACATTCTATTTATTTAATTATTTTATAGTCGCGTATCCCGACTTTCCCACCAAGGGCAAAGGACGGGACGTGACAGAGTGGTATCAGAGCAATTTGCTTTAAACCCAAGAGTCTTCTTTTGAGTTTAGTCTAGTATCATTCGCTAGACTAGTTGAGTAAGTCGACAAGCCTAGCACTCCGACACATCATGCTCAACAAGAAGAAGGTAAAGGTTTTACAAGTTACGTTTTCATATGTAAAAGATATGCATACATCCTTATTTTAAGATCTTAAGTGTTAAGATCTGACCCTAAAAGATAGAAACCTATTAACGTAACAAACCCCTTAAAGAAATAAGACGAAGATATTCGAATAAACTCTTTTACCTTCAAGCCAAAGACGACACAAGGGAAAAAAGGAAATGAGAAGGAAGTCCAGAATGAGAAAAGATGCGCGAGACAAGTAAAGAATCCAGATTTAATCCCTTTCGTCGTAATAAAAATAAGAAGTTATACATAATAACTTATGCTAAAAGCAAGAAATGAAACGAAATCCATTTAGAAAATTCGAGTAATCTTAAGTAACAAGTTTCAATAAAATGAATCCCAAATAAAAGGTTTACAAGCTTCTACTTTATGAATTTATGAAGAAATAATGAACCCAAGTGAGGGTTGGACAATAATAAATAAAGCAAGTTAAGTTATGAGATAAGTAAGGAAATCATAAAAGTTGACCAATTTTTTTTTTTATATATATAGATGGCACGAATGATTCGTACCAATCGTAGACGTCTCTCCGCACGGGCTAGCCCAGCTATCCTATTTGAGTACCAGACCTATGCACCTTGCATAGGAGACGACCTAGGGGAGTTCTTGTCCCATTTTAGGAGATTGTGGGCGGCAGCTCAGCCTCACGGAGCCACCGGGATGGATGGAATTTTATGCCTGACTGAGCTACTACCTCCGGATTGGCAGGGATGGGCGCGGATGATTTCAGGAGATTTCATCCACCCGATAAGGAGGAGCTACGAGCGAGAGGGAGATTTCTTGACTTTCATCGCCACCATCCACTCTTATTTCATAGTATTCGGCAGTGCACCGAGAGGACCTTATGTACAACCAGGGGACTTGATGCCGGTGGGAGAGGCATTCACTATGTGGGCTCCACTACTACCTACTTTTGTACCAGCTCGAGTGATTCCAGTAGTTCCGACATACAGTTGGCTACATTCGATTCCAGTCCCAGACTTTCCAGGGACGCATGACCATGAGGCTAGACCAGCTCATCCAGCGGGAGACGCACAGCAGTTCTCACCTATCCGACACTCGGTACCATCTGACCGAGCGTGCGGACGACACGACGCAGAGGCGGGACCTTCTCGCCCTATTACCAGGGTGCGGCAACCAGCACCGATCCACCGACCATACCCGATGGATTCCAGCGAGAGCTCCTCGATGGAGAGGAGTATTCTGAGGATCCTCCGGGAGTTTTTGGATACGGATAGCAAGGGCAAGGCCCCAGCCTTGTCCGATTCAGTGGAGGAGTACACACCGAGCTCTCCACCGCCAGGCACCATGAGGGCAGATCCGATTTGCATATCTTCTGACGGGAGCCCTTCCCGTAAGAGGGTATTCTCGCCACCCGCATGAGAGTTCTATGCGGACCTGAGGAGACAGCTTGACGCTGTGAGGCGACCGAGGTGGATGGAGGCAGAGGGGACCGGGCAGGTCGGAGAGGTGGAGGAGGATTACGGGGATGAGGGTGAGGAGGAGGACCCGGAGATGGATGCATCCTGGACAGATACTGGTCAGCAACCTAGTACTCGACAGGCACTGATTGTTTAGTTGCTTTTATGTCATTTCTATTTTTACGATGTACCCATCAGCAATGGACCACGTGTTTAGGCCGTCCTGATGCTGTTTTTATTTTTATTTTTCTTCTCTGACTTTTGTTACATGGAAACGGCGATTCTATGGAACCGTTCCGTGATGCTGCTTAGATAGTACCACCTTTTGTCAGTACAAGAACACATTAGCTAGTATCTTGCGACTGAGTACCTTTTGTGATACCATCCGAGAGTGGTGAGCATCATGTCATGTACTTAGATAGTACATTTTGAGAGATTCAGTTGTATTAAGTCCTCAAGGAGGCACAAATGACGATATGTATATATATATATGACCTTAGGGGTCTTTTGCAGTATATGTGATTTCCATTATTTACGCCATCATTGACTCTATATTAAACTTATATAAATGACAAATCAGTAAGATCTCATAAGTGAAATAATAATAAAAGTTACGACTAAAACTCCAGTATCTAACGAAATGAATATGAACTATCAGAATGCCTCCAAGAAGAGCAGGACGCCCAAGGGGCAGAGGTAGGGGACAAGTAGTTAGAAATGTGGAAGAAATATATGAGGCAGAACGAGAAGCAACCCCACCTCTCCCACAACCAGCGAGAAGAATAGAAGAATTATTCCTATGACAGAACCCACCAGTGTTCAATGGAATAGGAGACCCAGCCAAGGCTGAGACGTGGGTGCGTGCACTGGAACGCATCTTCAACTTCTTACGATGCACCGATTAGGAACGCATGACTTGCGTGTCCTTCCAGCTGACAGGATAAGCTGAATATTGGTGGGAGGCAAGGAGGAAGACGATGACTCCGGAGTAGTTAGGAAACCTAACTTGGGAAGAGTTCAAAGTCGGGATATATGACAAATATATCCCCAAAAGCTATCGAAAGAGGAAGGAAACCGAGTTCTATAATCTGAATCAAGGTAGGATGACCGTGACAGAATACGACCGAGTATTCTGTGATATGTCGAGATATGCACCCGAGTAGGTCGACACGGACGAGAAGATGGCAGAAAAGTTCTGTGCCGGTCTGAGGCATGAGATCAGGATGGCCCTAGCCAGCCATGGAGGGTTATCTTACCCTGAGTCCCTCAGCCGGGCTCTCGATATCGAAGCTGCCATGCCGGCAGAAAGGCATGCACCGACCCAACCACCGACGTATCCACAGAACCAGCCCCAGCAGTTCAAGGGCAAGAGGAAATGGGAGGATCACCATCCTAGTCTCATTCAGAAGAAGCCATGGGAAGGACAGGCACCTTCCCAGAATTTCGGAAAGCAGAGCCAGACTACGCAGGCCCGGAATTTTCAGTAGAAACCCACCACCTGCCCAAAGTGCAAGAAAATGCACAGTGGAGTGTGCAGAGTGGGTAGCGATGGATGCTACGCTTATGGGCAGAAGGGACACTTCGCGAGCCATTGCCCTACCAAACAAGGGGGAAGTGCGAGACCTAACCAGCAGCCCCAGAAGCAATATGTGCGGGCAATTCACGCTCAGCCCCAGGCATGCCCACAGCACCAGCAGCTACCACCACCCCCGCCACTACCACCACAGTACCAGCACCGATAGCAGCAGAGGCAGCCACAGAATGCCAGGGCCTATGCAATGAAACAGAAGCAACCTGAAGGAAATCAGGGCAACCTGACAGGTATGGGAACACTCCTTGACTTGCCAGTAATAATCTTGTTTGATACTAGAGCGTCCCATTCTTTCATTTCTAAAGCATGCGTTGATAACTTAGAGCTGGAACCAAAACTAGTTGAGACAGCTATGAATGTGTCTTCACCTTTAGGAGGAACAACTACTCTTACACACGCATGCCCTAATCTGAACTTGAACTTATGATCACTTAAGGTCTTAGCAAACGATCTTAGTGTCATCACCATGAACGATGTGGATATAATTTTAGGAATGGACTGGCTAGCTAAAAACTACGTCACGATCCTTTGTAATGAGAGGCAAATCTCATTTCAACCTCTCGGTGAAGAACCCACACGTTTTCACGGGATTACCACGAGTCGTAGAAAGACGGGTTATCTCGGCATTACAAGCCGAGAAACAGGTGAATAAGGGATGTTCAACCTATCTCGTTCATCTGAGTGGGGAAATAGAAGAAGATAGAAGAATCGAAGATGTCGCTATCGTGCGGGAGTATTCTGATGTATTTCCTGAAGCACTACCTGGATTTCCACCAAACCGTCAGCTAGAATTCACGATAGACTTGGAACTAGGCTCAGCACCGATATCGAAAGCACCCTACCGAATGGCGCCTAAGGAGTTAGAAGAACTCAAGATACAACTTCAAGAACTTTTAGATCTAGGTTTCATCAGACCTAGTGTATCGCCCTGGGGAGCGCCTGTACTATTTGTGAAGAAAAAAGGATGGAACCCTGAGGATGTGCATAGACTATAGAGGTCTAAACAAACTGACACTCAAGAACCGATATCCTTTGCCAAGGATAGACGACTTGTTTGATCAACTGAAGGGGGCAAGCGTTTTTCTCAAATATAGATTTGCGCTCGGGATACCACCAACTGAAGATTCGACCCGAAGATGTCCCTAAAACAGCCTTTCGAACACGATAAGGTCACTACGAGTTTGTAGTGATGCCGTTCGGATAAACCAATGCACCTGCAGTGTTCATGGACCTAATGAACCGAGTGTTTCACCCTTACCTAGACAAATTTGTTCTAGTATTCATAGATGATGTTCTCATATACTCGAAGAGTGAAGAAGAACATGAGAAACATCTAAGAATCACTTTGGAAACCCTCATGAACGAGAAATTCTATGCCAAATTCAGTAAGTGTGAATTCTGACTCAGAGAGGTAACTTTCCTTGGACATATTGTGTCATCAGAAGGAATCAAGGTGGACCCTACAAAGGTAGAAGCAGTACGAGATTGGAAGTCGCCGACCACTCCCAAAGAAATCAGAAGTTTCTTAGGACTGGCGGGATATTACCGAAGATTCATAGAAGGATTTTCCAAGATAGCGAGACCAATGACGCAACAGCTGCGAAAGGGAATCAAGTACAAATGGTCTCAGGAGTGTGAGGATAGTTTTCAACTGTTGAAAGACAAATTGGCGACAACCCCAGTTTTAGCTGTCCCAGAACTGAACAAGGAATATGTCGTCTACACCGATGCATCCAAGAATGAGTTAGGATGTGTACTGATGCAGGAAGGGAAGGTGATAGCCTATGCATCGCGACAACTCAGGCCGCACAAACTTAACTATCCCACTCATGATCTGGAACTAGCTGCAGTAGTGCATGCTTTGAAAATTTGGAGGCACCACCTTTACGGAGTTCGGTGTGAAATTTTCACGGATCACAAAAGACTCAAGTATTTCTTCGAGCAGAAGGATCTCAACATGAGACAGAGAAGATGGCTAGAGTTAGTGAAAGATTACGACTGCGGTATCAATTACCACCCGGGTAAAGCTAACGTAGTAGCTGATGCTCTGAGTCGTAAAAGCTCATCAAAGATCGCATTTCTACTAACTCAAGAGGCAGACCTTTTAAGAGAGTTCATTAAGATGAACTTAGAAGTCTTATGACCTCTCGAAACTGTGGAAGGAGTTCTCGCCACCTTAGTGATAGGACCAGACCTGAGAGGTCGAATTCTAGAAGCACAAAGGATGGATGAGAAATTGGAGAAGATACGACTCAAGGTGAGAAATAACGATGTCACAAACTATGGAGAAGAAGCTGACAACGCCATCACTTTCGAAGGAAGATTGTGCATTCCGCACAATAAGAAGCTCAAGGACGAGATCATGAGCGAAGCACACGATACGCCCTATACCGCTCACCCGGGGAGTACAAAGATGTACCAAGACCTGAAAAAGAAATTCTGGTGGGATGGTATGAAGTGAGACATAGCCTCTTTCGTAGAGAGATGCTTAGTTTGTCAACAAGTGAAAGCATTACACCAAAGACCCTATGGGAAACTACAGCCGTTGGAAATCCCAGAATGGAAATGGGAGCACATAGTGATGGATTTTGTGACTGGATTACCCAAATCAAAAAAAGGGAATACTGCCATTTGGGTAATCGTTGACCGGCTCACAAAATCTGCTCATTTTGTACCTATAATGATCACGTACGGTTCAGATAAGCTGGCTCAATTATACGTGCGAGAAATAATATGACTTCACGGCGTGCCTGTCTCAATAACATCAGATCGAGACTCAAAGTTCACATCCAGATTCTGGATAAGCTTACAGAAAGAGTTAGGTACGAGATTAAACTTCAGTACTGCCTTTCATCCACAAACTGATGGACAGTCCGAAAGGACTATTCAAACTCTTGAAGATATGTTGAGAACTGTGATTCTCGACAGAGGTGGAAGTTGGGAAGCAGTACTACCATTAATTGAGTTTGCCTACAATAATAGCTATCAAGCAACCATAGGGATGGCACCATATGAAGCACTTTATGGGCGAAAGTGTAGATCGCCACTCTACTGGGACGAAGTTGGAGAAAGAGCTATAGTGGGCCCAGACTCAGTCGGCGAAATGATAGAGATCGTTCCCCAAATCAGAGGAAGAATAAAAGAAGCACAAGATAGACAGAAATCTTATACTGACACTCGTAGAACCGAGTTACAGTTTAGGGAAGGCGACCGAGTTTTCCTAAAAGTATCTCCTTCCAAGGGGATAATCAGATTTGGTGTCAAGGGAAAACTAAGACCTCGTTTTGTTGGACCTTACAAAATCCTAGAAAGGATAGGATCAGTTGCTTACAGACTGGCATTGCCGCCAAGTTTCGGGAACGTTCACAATGTGTTTCACGTGTCACAGCTTAGAAAATACATATTTGATCCCAAACACGTCATTCATCAAGAAGAAATGATTTTAAATCCCGACTTGACGTATGAGGAAAGACCCGAAGCTATTTTAGATCATAAAGTGCAACAACTCAGAAATAAATCCATTTCACTAGTAAAAGTGTTATGGAGAAATCATGGACAAGAAGAAGCTACGTGGGAACTGGAGGACAAAATGAGAGAAAAATATCTCCAGCTATTTGAATAGGAAATACAAATTTCGGGACGAAATTTTTGTTAAGAGGAGGAGGATGTAACGACCCGCATTTTATTTTTACAAGCAGGTAATACAAAGCGAATGTATTATGAGTAATGCTGTTCTAATTAAGATTTAAGTTGAACTAAGCTATAGTAGAGTTTTGATTTAAAGTAAGAAGTATTGAGAAATTGAATTTGATTAATAACATAAGAGACTTTGATTTAAGGTAAGAAGTATTGAGAAATTGAATTTGATTAATAACATAAGAGACATTAATGCTAAGCATGCCTATATAATTTGAGGAATTATATATATATGAATGTATATGTTATATAATTTGGGAAATTGTATACATTAATGTGTAGGTATACGTGTGATGATAAGGGTGCAACTAAGTACATATTGGTGTACAAGTGTAGTGATCATGTCTATATATATATTAATGTATGAATTACTACATATGTACAAGATAGTACACGTCTATGTATATATATATATACTAAGGAAAACCTGCTAAAAATGTAATGCCAAGAGAATTTCAATATCTATATATAATGGTATATAATACAATATAGAAGAGACAAGTAAACTAAGTAAAATTTCAGTGCAAAAGCTGCACTTCGGCAGAACTTAAGGCTTTAAAAGAAAGAAAAGGGAAGTGAAGGATAAGAGATTAAAACACTTACATATGAAACAATTATACATATACATGTTAGTACAGTACATTATGGAAAGCAAACTAAATAAGCTAGCCACAAATCTGCACAAGGCAGCATGTGGAAAGAACAGAGGAAAGAGAAATAGAAAAAAAAAGGGGAAACAAGCAGCCATGCTGCTGCAGAGAAGAAAACAGAACATAATGTCAGCAGCATCGGTTGAGTGAGGGAAGATGAAATCTCCACCCATACTTCTTCCATGACCTACAAGTAATAGAGTGAGTGAGGGCTATTAGAACTAGCTATATCAAACCTTAAGCATTAAGAGAAAACACCACACTGCATCATTATATATATACATGAGGTAAGGACTTGCACCAAGAACCAATTACCACACAACCACCATACGCTTGACTCCAATCCCCAAAGAGAAGCCTTAGCACAAGAAGAAGTAGTTAAAGTCCTAAGGTGAGGAAATTAAGCTCTAATTATACATTTTAGTTCATATCTTCTAGATTTTCAACTGTTAATCATGTTAAACTATAAATCTTCATTTCTGCCCTCCATTAAAATTCATGACTTCAGGACAGAAATACAAAGTTATCCAGATTTACAGTGAGGAGTTTAAAATGTTTCTAAGTCCAAGATTTAGCAAAACTCTAACTTAAGACATAAATGATACCAAAGCTTTACACTTAGAACCATCCTCTACGTAACTCAGAGTATCACACTACATGTAGGTTTTCAGAATTCAGAACATAGAACAACAATTACAGATTTTAGAACACAAACCTACAATTACATCTTAGGTTTCCAAACATAGACAAACTGAGAAATCAGCCCAGAATCTCAAAGAACATAGACTAACTGCAGAACACAGCAATCTGAGTTTTAACTATGTCCAGAAATTAGTGAACAATAAGAACTTCTCTTCACTGAACCCCGCATACCAAACAGAAACATAAGAAGAATAAAAAGGGGGGAGGAAAGAGGAGAAACTTAGCTGCTGTGAATTAACGCAGCCCTGAACCACCTCCTATTCACAGCCGTGAGCTCCGGACAGCTCCGAATCAATCCGGAGAGCTCCGAGCAGCTTCGAAACAGCTTTGAAATACCTCGAACAGGCCCGAAATCACCCCGAACCAACTCCGCTTCAAACCTGGAGCTTTTTCCAACCATAAACCGAACAAATATACAACCTAGCCATAACCCTCCCTCGGCCAGAATCAAAACAAACGAGAAAAATCATTAACCAATGAAATCAAATTCTGAGAATTTTAACTAATATAGGATTTACTCTCTCTCTCTCAAAATCCAAACAGAGACCAACATGAATGAGAGAAGAAAATAGAGAATTTCGAATTTTAAACTTCAATTTCTGGGGATTTAGACCAACTTTAAAATTTATCCTAATCGAAGATGAAATAAACACATGCTGAAGATTTAAACCATAATTTAGAAAATTGGGGTTGTAACTGCAAGTTCTAAAAAAAATTTAGAGAGGAAGACAAAACACAGAATCTAGATTTAAACTAAGACAAGATTTAAATAGAAGAAAATAAAGCCTCACCTTAAGCCTCGACGGGCGAACTCCAAGCTTTGCCGAATCCCATCGGGAGAGAGAAACCACAGGGGTTCTGAGGAGAAGAGAACATAGAAAGGGCAAGAGCGCCGAGATGGAGGTGTTGTCGAGGAGAAACGTCGCCGGGAAAAGGGAAGAAGGAAGGGGCGGCAGCGTGAGGACAGAGGGAGAGAGCGAGAGAGAAAGGAGAAGAGGGCAGAGGCGCTGTAGGAAATGAGAAAGGGGAGAAGGGTTTCTCGCCTAAGTGTGTAAATTGGAAGGATCCAGAAAATGGGCCGGGTACTGGGCCGGATCTGAATTAATAAATGGGCCGAAATAAATACTTCTCTGGGCTGAAATATAATTACTCTATGGGCCGGTTTATTGGACTGGTTAATTAATCAACTGGGCCAGATTACTTAAAACTTCTGGGCCTATGATAAATTAATTAAATTGGGCTTCTGTTAAATAAATTATTGGGCCGAGTGAATATTAATTGGACCGATTAAATTAATAAATTGGGCTAAAACAATAAATAAGAAGTGGGTTATGTTGTTGCTAATGGACTGGGTATTTTAATTCGTAAATGGGCCGAAAATTTAATAAAGAATTGGGCTAGACTAATTAGTGTTGTGCTAAAATTTCTTTATGGGCTAACAAAGACCTACATTTTATTCAAACATTAGAATTGATAAATTAGAAAATTAATGTCTAATTATTGAATCAAGAAATATAATTAAATCTAAATAATTAGGTTTTAAATTAAGAGATTAGATATCTCTAGTTAAGCTAAGAAAGGAATTAGGGTGCTACCCAATATAAACTCTTCTAAAATTATTAAAGAAATTAATAAATTGTAAGGATATCTAAAGGATTAAATTAATTATAATTTAAACTAAGAATTTAATTATTCAAGTAAGTGTTAATTCACTTATATTACTCAATGCCAATTACTTGAGTAATTTGAACGAAATTTGAACCTTAGAAAATATATTGATTCAAGGGATCAATATTTTCAATTAATGAATTGAACGAGAACCCAAGAATAAGATATTCTTACGATTTAGATGTTTCTAAAGCATTCAGAGCATTTTAACTTATACGAAATTTTCTAAAGATTCTTACGAGAGATCTATTTCGCATTTTAAGACCAAAGCAAGTGCAAGTCGAAGCTATCCAAGTAGGCTTTCTATTACAAAGAAATTATGTGTGCTCGTATGCTATTATGTTGATATTTCGAAAAGGTTTTCAAATGAGAACTTATGTTTTAAAGTATTGTATTGCCGAAATGATTTATGTTTTGTACGATGCCTATCTTGTTATCATTTAATCGAATTCGGGTTCCAGTGGGTAAGCAACCTGATGTGGATCATTAAGCATCTGCGTTTTTGGTTGAGCTTGACAAGCAGCGATACTATATTTAAGGAATAAAGTTGCTGCTAGTTTTATATTTATTTCTTTTACTTTTATTTCCTTGAGGACTAGTTTGCAATTCCTATAATTTGCAAACACTATATTATCTCTTGAGGGCTTTCTATAGACGTTGGAATTTTGATAGTCACAATCTTGAGTTTTCTCTCATTTAAGCAATTGGCGGCATACCTTGTGTATCAACGTTATTTGCTACTTTGGATTCTCGTTTATAATTGTTCATTACGTAGTCAGTGCACATCATCTGGTATCAGATTCAGGACGATCAACAGGTATGCCACCCCGTAATCAAAACCCACGCGATGCCCGATTGGAGGATGTTATGTACCGTGAAGAAATTGCTCAATTACGTCACCAAGTGGAGCAACTCACGGCTCAAATTGCTGCCATGAATGCTCAACAAGATTCACCCGCTGTTACTGACGATGATTCTGAAGGGGAAAACGTCAATCCCTTTGCTGAGCCAGCCCCTGAGCCTCGCCCTAATGATCGGCGCTGGGAAACTGGCTTACGTGTCGATCTGCCTGAATTTGCGGGAGATTTACAACCAGATGACTTCGTCGATTGATTGTCTACTGTGGAAGAAATATTGGATTTCAAATCTGTACCATCTGGTTTTCGTGTGGCCCTCATCACAATGCGTTTAAGGGGCCGTGCCCAAGCCTGGTGGCAACAATTGAAAGGCCTACGTTTGAGACAAGGTAAGCAAAAAATTTAGTCATGGGAAAAATTTCGCAAACATATGAAGGCTGCATTTTTACCTTTCAATTACGATAGAGCCTTATATCAACGATTTCAGCATCTTCGTCAAGGGCAAAGGAGTGTTGACGAGTATACGACTGAATTCTATGCTCTTTTAGCACGTACCGAATTAACTGAAACTCCTTCCCAACTCATTTCACGTTATATTGGTGGACTTCGCCTTCCGCTTCAAGATATTTTGAATATGTTTGACCCGTTTACTGTGTCGGAAGCTCATCAACGAGCTATTCAGGCTGAGAAACAATTGGCTCGTCGTCCTCCGCCAGGGCGTACTTCTCCTGCTCCAACTACTCCATCCCCTCGCCCGTCTAGTGGTGCCGCTAATTCAGTACCTCCTAGTAACCATCCTCCTAGAGCACCTACTGCAAATCGAACAACCACCCCTTTTCGTTGTTTTAACTGCGGTGAACCAGGGCATCGCATGTCTGAGTGCCGGCAGCCACTTAACCGCACTCTTGCTGCACTTGATCTATTAACAGCCGACGAAGAGGTCACTCCTTCTGAATCATTACCGGCTGATACAGAGTTTGTGGAGGGTGATACGGGACCCCTATTAATGCTTTGCCGAACCTTTCTTAGTCCTCGTACCATATCTGACGACTGGTTACGATCTTCTATTTTCCAGTCCACCTGCACCATTGGCGGTAAAGTATGCACTTTTATTATTGATTCTGGTAGTTGTGAGAATGTCATTTCTGAAAATGCAATTGAGAAATTGGGGTTGTCCACTGAGGCTCATCCGAAACCTTATAAACTTGCTTGGTTGAATAAGGGTACTGACATCCTGGTTTCGCGTCGTGCTCTAGTTACTATTTCCGTTGGTACCACTTATACTGATGATATTTCTTGTGATGTGGTGCCTATGGATGCGTGTCATCTATTGTTGGGGCATCCTTGGCAGTTCGATCGCGCTGCTTTTCACGATGGGCGGACTAATACTTACTCTTTTCTCTTTCGTGGTAAGAAAATTGTATTTTTACCACGCCGGCACAAGCAACAACCTTCTGTTGATATGGGAGTTTCTCTTTTGTCTCATGCTTCTTTTGAAGAAGCTCTGTCTGATATGGGACTTGTCTATCTGATCGTTCCAACTTCACCTTCAGCCCCACTTGAGGTCCCGTCTTCCGTGCAAGATTTATTGACTGAATTTTGTGATGTATTTCCCTCCGAGCTTCCTAGCGTTTTACCACCCCTGCGAGATATCCAACATTGCATTGACCTAGTGCCTGGGGCTACCCTTCCTAATCGTCCTCACTATCGTATGAGTCCGGCTGAGCACGAAGAGCTTCGTCGTCAAGTGGAGACCCTTATCTCAAAAGGACATGTTCGTGCGAGTCTAAGTCATTGTGCAGTTCCTGCTCTTTTAACTCCGAAGAGAGATGGCTCTTGGCGAATGTGTGTCGATAGCCGAGCCATAAACAAAATCACGGTTCGCTATCGTTTTCCTATTCCCCGTCTTGATGACCTTCTTGATCAACTCCATGGTGCTTCTTATTTTACAAAGCTTGATCTGAAAAGTGGATACCATCAAATTCGTGTTCGCCCTGGGGACGAGTGGAAAACTGCATTTAAGACGCGAGAGGGGTTATTTGAATGGCTTGTCATGCCTTTCGGCCTGTCGAATGCTCCAAGCACATTTATGCGTACCATGAATCAGACACTACGACCATTTATTGGTAAATGTGTAGTCGTCTATTTCGATGACATTTTGATTTATAGTACCTCTATTTCTCAGCATTTGCAGCATCTGCGTGATATTGTTGAGATTTTTCGAAAGGAGAAATTTTATGCTACTCTTCCGAAATGCATTTTCTGTTCCACTATGGTCCAATTCCTTGGTTATATAATTTTTTCTCAGGGGCTCACACCTGACCCCGCCAAAGTACTAGCTATAGCCACTTGGCCGACGCCTCAAACCATTTCAGATGTCCGGAGCTTTCATGGGCTTGCTTCTTTTTACCGCAGATTTATTCCCCATTTTAGCGGTATAATGGCCCCGGTGACAGATTGTTTACAAGGTTCACGATTTGTATGGACTATGGAGGCGGCAGCTGCTTTTGAAGAGATAAAGAAGCGCTTGACTACAACTCCTATTTTGGTTCTTCCGGACTTCAACGCTCCTTTCGAGTTACATTGTGATGCCTCGAAATTGGGCATTGGGGCTGTTCTGAGTCAAGGGGGCAAACCGGTGGCTTATTTTAGTGAAAAATTGAAGGGGCCTAAGTCTCACTTCAATACATACGACGTTGAGTTGTTTGCCATAGTTCAAGCAGTGAAACATTGGCGACATTATCTTTTCCACCGTGAGTTTATTCTGTTTACGGATCATGATGCTTTGCGTCATATCGGAAGTCAAGATAAAATTTCAGCACGTCATGCTTCTTGGCACGCATATCTTCAACAATTTACCTTTGTCATCAAGCACAAATCAGGTGTTACTAATCGCGTGGCGGATGCTTTAAGTCGTCGTCACTCCTTATTGGTTGAAATGAGAAATCTTGTTCCGGGATTTGACTCAATTTCTGAACTTTATGCTGTTGATCCTTATTTCTCAAAAGTGCTTGATAGAATTTATGCCGCTGAGCGAATTGACTTTTACCTGGAAAATGGATTTCTCTATCATGGCTCACGCTTGTGTATACCAGAGAGCAGCCTTCGTTTGTTGCTCATTCAAGAACTTCATTCACTGGGCCACGCGGGGCAAGAGCGCACATTTCAACTCTTGGCAAAGTCCTACTATTGGCCTTCTTTACGTCGAGATGTTAATCGATTTGTTTCACGGTGCCGTGTTTGTCACTTGTCCAAAGGTCAGGCCTCAAATGCGGGGTTATATCTACCCTTACCTATTCCAACGCAGCCTTGGACAGATGTGAGCATGGATTTTGTTGTGGGACTTCCACGCACTCAGCGTGGTAATGACTCTATCTTTGTGGTTGTCGACCGTTTCTCAAAAATGGTTCATTTTATTTCTTGTAAGAAATCAACGGATGTTGTGGTTGTGGCGCAACTTTATTTTCGTGATGTGTATCGTCTTCATGGTCTTCCTTCCACCATAGTTTCTGATCGCGATACTCGTTTTCTTAGTCACTTTTGGAGAAGTCTTTGGCGTATGCTGAATACATCTCTCAATTTCAGCATCGCCTACCATCCTCAGACGGATTGTCAAACCGAAGTCGTGAACCATTCTTTGGGTAATGTTCTGCGTGCTCTCGTCGGTGACAATCTGAAATCCTGGGACTCTAAACTTCCTCAAGCAGAGTTTGCTCACAATAGTGCGGTGAATCGTTCGACTGGTCATAGTCCTTTCGAAGTGATCTTTGGTTTTCTTCCTCGTAGGCCTGTGGATCTGCTGCCTGTGCCAGGCGGTATCCGTTCTCATGGTGTTGCTTCTGACTTTGTTGCTGATCTCCAGCATATCCATCAGAAAGTGCACGCTAATTTAGTGGCTGCGAGTGAGGATTACAAGTTACGGGCTGATCGGACGCGGTGTGAAGTTATCTTTGATGTGGGGGATTTTGTGTGGGCGATCCTCACTAAAGATCGTTTTCCGGCTCATGAGTACAATAAACTGGCTACGCGGAAGATTGGTCCAGTGGTGATTTTGGAACGGATTAATGACAATGCTTATCGTCTCGCATTGCCTAATCATCTTCGAACTTTGGATGTTTTCAATGTCAAGCACCTTATTCTGTATGTTGGCGATTCTTCTACAGATGGCGACCCTCAAGCTTCGAGGACGAATCTTCCTCACCCCGGGAGAGATGATGTGGATCATTAAGCATCTGCGTTTTTGGTTGAGCTTGACAAGCAGCGATACTATATTTAAGGAATAAAGTTGCTGCTAGTTTTATATTTATTTCTTTTACTTTTATTTCCTTGAGGACTAGTTTGCAATTCCTATAATTTGCAAACACTATATTATCTCTTGAGGGCTTTCTATAGACGTTGGAATTTTGATAGTCACAATCTTGAGTTTTCTCTCATTTAAGCAATTGGCGGCATACCTTGTGTATCAACGTTATTTGCTACTTTGGATTCTCGTTTATAATTGTTCATTATGTAGTCAGTGCGCATCACAACCCCACTCGAACTAGTGTATACAAAGGACTGTGAGTCGACGAAGGTGTTGACCGGTCAGGTGTCCGTAGAAGGTGGCCAACTTCACGGTACACGTAGAAAACAGATATGGTAGAATACTAAAGAACTTAGACAGCTGTCGAACTAGGTTTCACAAAAAGGATTTAGTGAACGTAGGCGATTTTAAAGATCAAATCCCTATGTTTCACTCTTTACGCCAATGACAATTATATATATGTATGTATGCGATTTCGGCATGTGCCTAGTGAGTACGTTTGTACTCAGCCCTGCATGTATTTTTAAATGTGCAGGTTGAGGCGTGATGAATGGAGGTGCTTTGTATGGCTTGTCGGTCTGTTTTGTTAGCAAAGTCTTGGGGGTTTACATGTCTTCATACATGTAAACTTATGTAGATCATACTTCCGCTGCAAAGTGTTACACCTTTATGTTATGATGTTATGACAAATGTTATTGATTCAGAACCAACTCCTATGTTAAGAACTGGTCCAGTTATCAAATTATCCTTTAGTTTCATTGAAAGCCTTCAGTTTCCTTTACATTCTATTTATTTAATTATTTTATAGTCGCGTATCCCGACTTTCCCACCAAGGGCAAAGGACGGGACGTGACAGAGTGGTATCAGAGCAATTTGCTTTAAACCCAAGAGTCTTCTTTTGAGTTTAGTCTAGTATCATTCGCTAGACTAGTTGAGTAAGTCGACAAGCCTAGCACTCCGACACATCATGCTCAACAAGAAGAAGGTAAAGGTTTTACAAGTTACGTTTTCATATGTAAAAGATATGCATACATCCTTATTTTAAGATCTTAAGTGTTAAGATCTGACCCTAAAAGATAGAAACCTATTAACGTAACAAACCCCTTAAAGAAATAAGACGAAGATATTCGAATAAACTCTTTTACCTTCAAGCCAAAGACGACACAAGGGAAAAAAGGAAATGAGAAGGAAGTCCAGAATGAGAAAAGATGCGCGAGACAAGTAAAGAATCCAGATTTAATCCCTTTCGTCGTAATAAAAATAAGAAGTTATACATAATAACTTATGCTAAAAGCAAGAAATGAAACGAAATCCATTTAGAAAATTCGAGTAATCTTAAGTAACAAGTTTCAATAAAATGAATCCCAAATAAAAGGTTTACAAGCTTCTACTTTATGAATTTATGAAGAAATAATGAACCCAAGTGAGGGTTGGACAATAATAAATAAAGCAAGTTAAGTTATGAGATAAGTAAGGAAATCATAAAAGTTGACCAATTTTTTTTTTTATATATATAGATGGCACGAATGATTCGTACCAATCGTAGACGTCTCTCCGCACGGGCTAGCCCAGCTATCCTATTTGAGTACCAGACCTATGCACCTTGCATAGGAGACGACCTAGGGGAGTTCTTGTCCCATTTTAGGAGATTGTGGGCGGCAGCTCAGCCTCACGGAGCCACCGGGATGGATGGAATTTTATGCCTGACTGAGCTACTACCTCCGGATTGGCAGGGATGGGCGCGGATGATTTCAGGAGATTTCATCCACCCGATAAGGAGGAGCTACGAGCGAGAGGGAGATTTCTTGACTTTCATCGCCACCATCCACTCTTATTTCATAGTATTCGGCAGTGCACCGAGAGGACCTTATGTACAACCAGGGGACTTGATGCCGGTGGGAGAGGCATTCACTATGTGGGCTCCACTACTACCTACTTTTGTACCAGCTCGAGTGATTCCAGTAGTTCCGACATACAGTTGGCTACATTCGATTCCAGTCCCAGACTTTCCAGGGACGCATGACCATGAGGCTAGACCAGCTCATCCAGCGGGAGACGCACAGCAGTTCTCACCTATCCGACACTCGGTACCATCTGACCGAGCGTGCGGACGACACGACGCAGAGGCGGGACCTTCTCGCCCTATTACCAGGGTGCGGCAACCAGCACCGATCCACCGACCATACCCGATGGATTCCAGCGAGAGCTCCTCGATGGAGAGGAGTATTCTGAGGATCCTCCGGGAGTTTTTGGATACGGATAGCAAGGGCAAGGCCCCAGCCTTGTCCGATTCAGTGGAGGAGTACACACCGAGCTCTCCACCGCCAGGCACCATGAGGGCAGATCCGATTTGCATATCTTCTGACGGGAGCCCTTCCCGTAAGAGGGTATTCTCGCCACCCGCATGAGAGTTCTATGCGGACCTGAGGAGACAGCTTGACGCTGTGAGGCGACCGAGGTGGATGGAGGCAGAGGGGACCGGGCAGGTCGGAGAGGTGGAGGAGGATTACGGGGATGAGGGTGAGGAGGAGGACCCGGAGATGGATGCATCCTGGACAGATACTGGTCAGCAACCTAGTACTCGACAGGCACTGATTGTTTAGTTGCTTTTATGTCATTTCTATTTTTACGATGTACCCATCAGCAATGGACCACGTGTTTAGGCCGTCCTGATGCTGTTTTTATTTTTATTTTTCTTCTCTGACTTTTGTTACATGGAAACGGCGATTCTATGGAACCGTTCCGTGATGCTGCTTAGATAGTACCACCTTTTGTCAGTACAAGAACACATTAGCTAGTATCTTGCGACTGAGTACCTTTTGTGATACCATCCGAGAGTGGTGAGCATCATGTCATGTACTTAGATAGTACATTTTGAGAGATTCAGTTGTATTAAGTCCTCAAGGAGGCACAAATGACGATATGTATATATATATATGACCTTAGGGGTCTTTTGCAGTATATGTGATTTCCATTATTTACGCCATCATTGACTCTATATTAAACTTATATAAATGACAAATCAGTAAGATCTCATAAGTGAAATAATAATAAAAGTTACGACTAAAACTCCAGTATCTAACGAAATGAATATGAACTATCAGAATGCCTCCAAGAAGAGCAGGACGCCCAAGGGGCAGAGGTAGGGGACAAGTAGTTAGAAATGTGGAAGAAATATATGAGGCAGAACGAGAAGCAACCCCACCTCTCCCACAACCAGCGAGAAGAATAGAAGAATTATTCCTATGACAGAACCCACCAGTGTTCAATGGAATAGGAGACCCAGCCAAGGCTGAGACGTGGGTGCGTGCACTGGAACGCATCTTCAACTTCTTACGATGCACCGATTAGGAACGCATGACTTGCGTGTCCTTCCAGCTGACAGGATAAGCTGAATATTGGTGGGAGGCAAGGAGGAAGACGATGACTCCGGAGTAGTTAGGAAACCTAACTTGGGAAGAGTTCAAAGTCGGGATATATGACAAATATATCCCCAAAAGCTATCGAAAGAGGAAGGAAACCGAGTTCTATAATCTGAATCAAGGTAGGATGACCGTGACAGAATACGACCGAGTATTCTGTGATATGTCGAGATATGCACCCGAGTAGGTCGACACGGACGAGAAGATGGCAGAAAAGTTCTGTGCCGGTCTGAGGCATGAGATCAGGATGGCCCTAGCCAGCCATGGAGGGTTATCTTACCCTGAGTCCCTCAGCCGGGCTCTCGATATCGAAGCTGCCATGCCGGCAGAAAGGCATGCACCGACCCAACCACCGACGTATCCACAGAACCAGCCCCAGCAGTTCAAGGGCAAGAGGAAATGGGAGGATCACCATCCTAGTCTCATTCAGAAGAAGCCATGGGAAGGACAGGCACCTTCCCAGAATTTCGGAAAGCAGAGCCAGACTACGCAGGCCCGGAATTTTCAGTAGAAACCCACCACCTGCCCAAAGTGCAAGAAAATGCACAGTGGAGTGTGCAGAGTGGGTAGCGATGGATGCTACGCTTATGGGCAGAAGGGACACTTCGCGAGCCATTGCCCTACCAAACAAGGGGGAAGTGCGAGACCTAACCAGCAGCCCCAGAAGCAATATGTGCGGGCAATTCACGCTCAGCCCCAGGCATGCCCACAGCACCAGCAGCTACCACCACCCCCGCCACTACCACCACAGTACCAGCACCGATAGCAGCAGAGGCAGCCACAGAATGCCAGGGCCTATGCAATGAAACAGAAGCAACCTGAAGGAAATCAGGGCAACCTGACAGGTATGGGAACACTCCTTGACTTGCCAGTAATAATCTTGTTTGATACTAGAGCGTCCCATTCTTTCATTTCTAAAGCATGCGTTGATAACTTAGAGCTGGAACCAAAACTAGTTGAGACAGCTATGAATGTGTCTTCACCTTTAGGAGGAACAACTACTCTTACACACGCATGCCCTAATCTGAACTTGAACTTATGATCACTTAAGGTCTTAGCAAACGATCTTAGTGTCATCACCATGAACGATGTGGATATAATTTTAGGAATGGACTGGCTAGCTAAAAACTACGTCACGATCCTTTGTAATGAGAGGCAAATCTCATTTCAACCTCTCGGTGAAGAACCCACACGTTTTCACGGGATTACCACGAGTCGTAGAAAGACGGGTTATCTCGGCATTACAAGCCGAGAAACAGGTGAATAAGGGATGTTCAACCTATCTCGTTCATCTGAGTGGGGAAATAGAAGAAGATAGAAGAATCGAAGATGTCGCTATCGTGCGGGAGTATTCTGATGTATTTCCTGAAGCACTACCTGGATTTCCACCAAACCGTCAGCTAGAATTCACGATAGACTTGGAACTAGGCTCAGCACCGATATCGAAAGCACCCTACCGAATGGCGCCTAAGGAGTTAGAAGAACTCAAGATACAACTTCAAGAACTTTTAGATCTAGGTTTCATCAGACCTAGTGTATCGCCCTGGGGAGCGCCTGTACTATTTGTGAAGAAAAAAGGATGGAACCCTGAGGATGTGCATAGACTATAGAGGTCTAAACAAACTGACACTCAAGAACCGATATCCTTTGCCAAGGATAGACGACTTGTTTGATCAACTGAAGGGGGCAAGCGTTTTTCTCAAATATAGATTTGCGCTCGGGATACCACCAACTGAAGATTCGACCCGAAGATGTCCCTAAAACAGCCTTTCGAACACGATAAGGTCACTACGAGTTTGTAGTGATGCCGTTCGGATAAACCAATGCACCTGCAGTGTTCATGGACCTAATGAACCGAGTGTTTCACCCTTACCTAGACAAATTTGTTCTAGTATTCATAGATGATGTTCTCATATACTCGAAGAGTGAAGAAGAACATGAGAAACATCTAAGAATCACTTTGGAAACCCTCATGAACGAGAAATTCTATGCCAAATTCAGTAAGTGTGAATTCTGACTCAGAGAGGTAACTTTCCTTGGACATATTGTGTCATCAGAAGGAATCAAGGTGGACCCTACAAAGGTAGAAGCAGTACGAGATTGGAAGTCGCCGACCACTCCCAAAGAAATCAGAAGTTTCTTAGGACTGGCGGGATATTACCGAAGATTCATAGAAGGATTTTCCAAGATAGCGAGACCAATGACGCAACAGCTGCGAAAGGGAATCAAGTACAAATGGTCTCAGGAGTGTGAGGATAGTTTTCAACTGTTGAAAGACAAATTGGCGACAACCCCAGTTTTAGCTGTCCCAGAACTGAACAAGGAATATGTCGTCTACACCGATGCATCCAAGAATGAGTTAGGATGTGTACTGATGCAGGAAGGGAAGGTGATAGCCTATGCATCGCGACAACTCAGGCCGCACAAACTTAACTATCCCACTCATGATCTGGAACTAGCTGCAGTAGTGCATGCTTTGAAAATTTGGAGGCACCACCTTTACGGAGTTCGGTGTGAAATTTTCACGGATCACAAAAGACTCAAGTATTTCTTCGAGCAGAAGGATCTCAACATGAGACAGAGAAGATGGCTAGAGTTAGTGAAAGATTACGACTGCGGTATCAATTACCACCCGGGTAAAGCTAACGTAGTAGCTGATGCTCTGAGTCGTAAAAGCTCATCAAAGATCGCATTTCTACTAACTCAAGAGGCAGACCTTTTAAGAGAGTTCATTAAGATGAACTTAGAAGTCTTATGACCTCTCGAAACTGTGGAAGGAGTTCTCGCCACCTTAGTGATAGGACCAGACCTGAGAGGTCGAATTCTAGAAGCACAAAGGATGGATGAGAAATTGGAGAAGATACGACTCAAGGTGAGAAATAACGATGTCACAAACTATGGAGAAGAAGCTGACAACGCCATCACTTTCGAAGGAAGATTGTGCATTCCGCACAATAAGAAGCTCAAGGACGAGATCATGAGCGAAGCACACGATACGCCCTATACCGCTCACCCGGGGAGTACAAAGATGTACCAAGACCTGAAAAAGAAATTCTGGTGGGATGGTATGAAGTGAGACATAGCCTCTTTCGTAGAGAGATGCTTAGTTTGTCAACAAGTGAAAGCATTACACCAAAGACCCTATGGGAAACTACAGCCGTTGGAAATCCCAGAATGGAAATGGGAGCACATAGTGATGGATTTTGTGACTGGATTACCCAAATCAAAAAAAGGGAATACTGCCATTTGGGTAATCGTTGACCGGCTCACAAAATCTGCTCATTTTGTACCTATAATGATCACGTACGGTTCAGATAAGCTGGCTCAATTATACGTGCGAGAAATAATATGACTTCACGGCGTGCCTGTCTCAATAACATCAGATCGAGACTCAAAGTTCACATCCAGATTCTGGATAAGCTTACAGAAAGAGTTAGGTACGAGATTAAACTTCAGTACTGCCTTTCATCCACAAACTGATGGACAGTCCGAAAGGACTATTCAAACTCTTGAAGATATGTTGAGAACTGTGATTCTCGACAGAGGTGGAAGTTGGGAAGCAGTACTACCATTAATTGAGTTTGCCTACAATAATAGCTATCAAGCAACCATAGGGATGGCACCATATGAAGCACTTTATGGGCGAAAGTGTAGATCGCCACTCTACTGGGACGAAGTTGGAGAAAGAGCTATAGTGGGCCCAGACTCAGTCGGCGAAATGATAGAGATCGTTCCCCAAATCAGAGGAAGAATAAAAGAAGCACAAGATAGACAGAAATCTTATACTGACACTCGTAGAACCGAGTTACAGTTTAGGGAAGGCGACCGAGTTTTCCTAAAAGTATCTCCTTCCAAGGGGATAATCAGATTTGGTGTCAAGGGAAAACTAAGACCTCGTTTTGTTGGACCTTACAAAATCCTAGAAAGGATAGGATCAGTTGCTTACAGACTGGCATTGCCGCCAAGTTTCGGGAACGTTCACAATGTGTTTCACGTGTCACAGCTTAGAAAATACATATTTGATCCCAAACACGTCATTCATCAAGAAGAAATGATTTTAAATCCCGACTTGACGTATGAGGAAAGACCCGAAGCTATTTTAGATCATAAAGTGCAACAACTCAGAAATAAATCCATTTCACTAGTAAAAGTGTTATGGAGAAATCATGGACAAGAAGAAGCTACGTGGGAACTGGAGGACAAAATGAGAGAAAAATATCTCCAGCTATTTGAATAGGAAATACAAATTTCGGGACGAAATTTTTGTTAAGAGGAGGAGGATGTAACGACCCGCATTTTATTTTTACAAGCAGGTAATACAAAGCGAATGTATTATGAGTAATGCTGTTCTAATTAAGATTTAAGTTGAACTAAGCTATAGTAGAGTTTTGATTTAAAGTAAGAAGTATTGAGAAATTGAATTTGATTAATAACATAAGAGACTTTGATTTAAGGTAAGAAGTATTGAGAAATTGAATTTGATTAATAACATAAGAGACATTAATGCTAAGCATGCCTATATAATTTGAGGAATTATATATATATGAATGTATATGTTATATAATTTGGGAAATTGTATACATTAATGTGTAGGTATACGTGTGATGATAAGGGTGCAACTAAGTACATATTGGTGTACAAGTGTAGTGATCATGTCTATATATATATTAATGTATGAATTACTACATATGTACAAGATAGTACACGTCTATGTATATATATATATACTAAGGAAAACCTGCTAAAAATGTAATGCCAAGAGAATTTCAATATCTATATATAATGGTATATAATACAATATAGAAGAGACAAGTAAACTAAGTAAAATTTCAGTGCAAAAGCTGCACTTCGGCAGAACTTAAGGCTTTAAAAGAAAGAAAAGGGAAGTGAAGGATAAGAGATTAAAACACTTACATATGAAACAATTATACATATACATGTTAGTACAGTACATTATGGAAAGCAAACTAAATAAGCTAGCCACAAATCTGCACAAGGCAGCATGTGGAAAGAACAGAGGAAAGAGAAATAGAAAAAAAAAGGGGAAACAAGCAGCCATGCTGCTGCAGAGAAGAAAACAGAACATAATGTCAGCAGCATCGGTTGAGTGAGGGAAGATGAAATCTCCACCCATACTTCTTCCATGACCTACAAGTAATAGAGTGAG
>JAPKLX010001496.1:0-13781 GCA_026898415.1 Leonotis leonurus | reverse complement strand
CTTGCTGGTTTTGAGACTCTCTGGTTTAGCATTCTGTCTTGAGACTTCTTCTATCGTTCTGTTTGAACCAGCTTCGACTCTCTGTTATGCTGAAATCAAAAAGGTACAGAACATGTATAATACCAAGTGTGTTTTTGAAAAAGCATCATCAAAACTTAGAATATTTTATGGGGTTCCCAACATGGTCTAAAATAGCTTCGGGTTTTTCTTCATAGGTCAAGTCAGGGTTTAAGATCATTTCTTCCTGGTGAATAACGTGTTTTGGGTCGAACACGTATTTCCGGAGCTGAGATACGTGGAAGACGTTATGCACGTTCCCAAAGCTAGGTGGTAATGTCAATCGGTATGCTACTTATCCTATCCTTTCCAGGATTTCGTAGGGTCCTACGAAGTGGGGTCTTAGCTTACCTTTCACACCAAACCTTACAATTCCTTTAGATGGAGATACTTTTAAGAACACTTTATCTCCCACCTCAAATTGCAGCTCGGTCCTACAGGTGTCAACATAAGATTTTTGTCTGTCCTGAGCTTCCTTGAGTCATTGGTCTGGCTATTTTGGAAAATCCTTCGATAAATCTCTGATAGTACCCTGCCAACCCTAAGAAACTTCGTATTTCGTTAGGAGTCATGGGTGCTTTCCATCCTTGTACTGCTTCTACCTTGGCGGGGTCTACTTTAATCCCTTCAGATGACACAACGTGTCCGAGAAAAGCTACTTCGTTGAGCCAAAACTCACATTTACTGAATTTAGCATAGAGTTTCTCGCTTCTAAGGGTTTCCAAGATGATTCTCAAATGATTCTCGTGTTCTTCTCCACTCTTAGAGTAGATCAGAACGTCATCTATGAATACCAGGACAAATTTATCAAGGTATGGGTGGAAGATGCGGTTCATCAGGTCCATGAACACGGCGGGTGCATTAGTCAATCCAAATGGCATCACTACGAACTTGTAGTGGCCATATCAGGTTCGAAACGCTGTTTTAGGAACATCTTCTGTTCGGATCTTTAACTGGTGGTAGCCTGATCTAAGATCAATTTTTGAGAAGACGCTCGCTCCTTTCAGCTGGTCGAACAAGTCATCTATTCATGGTAACGGGTACCGGTTCTTTAGGGTCATCTTGTTCAGACCTCGATAGTCTATGCACATTCTCAGGGTGCCGTCTTTCTTCTTTACTAAGAGTACAGGGGCTCCCCAAGGCGACACACTGGGTCTGATGAAGCCTAAATCTAAGAGTTCTTGGAGTTGGATCTTGAGTTCTCCCAACTCCTTTGGAGCCATTCTATAGGGTGCTTTGGATATCAGTGCCGATCCGGGCTCCAGATCGATTGTCAATTCCAGTTGTCGGTTTGGTGGAAGGCCTGGTAGTTCTTCAGGGAACATGTCTGGGTATTCTCGAACAATGGCGACGTCTTCGATTCTCCGTTCTTCTTTAACTTCTCCATTCAAGGAGACTAGGTATGCTGAGCAACCTTTCTTTGCTAACTTCTCAGCTTTTAAAGCTGAGATAACTGACATCTTTCGAGCCATGGTTATCCCGTGGAAACTCGTGGGTTCTTAGCCAATCCATTCTTAGGATTATGTCCACGTCATTCATTAGAAGAACACTAAGATTGTTCGCTAGCACATTAATAGATCCTAAGTTCAGGCTCAGATTCGAGCAAGCATGAGTGATAGTAGTGATTCCTCCTAGAGGTGAAGAAACATTCATAGACGCTTCTATAACTTCCGAATCCAACTCTAGGTTCTCTACGCATGATTTAGCAATGAAGGAATGAGAAGCTCCCGTATAAAATAAAATTATCACTGGGGTGTCTAGGAGTATTCCCATACCTGTCAGATTTCCCTGACTCCCCTCAGGCTGCTTCTACTTCATCGCATAAGCTCGTGCTTGCTGCGGTTTCTTTTGAGACGGGTACTGAGGGTACTGGGGCGGAGGTGGTGGTAACTGCTGTTGTTGTTGTTGTTGCTGAGCTGGGGGTTGAGCCTGCATGGCTCGAACGTACTGCCTCGGGTTCGACTGGTTAGATCTAGAGTTTGTTCCATGTTGTCTCGTGGGGCAATCTCTAGCAAAGTGTCCCCTCTGGCCGCAAACAAAACAGCCGTCATTCCCGGCTCGGCACTCTCCCATATGCATCTTCTTACATTTTGGACAGGTGGGGTATTTCTGTGGATACCTCTCAGTCTGAGCCGTCGAGTTCGGCTTTCCGAAGTTGTGGGAACAATTTTTTCCATCCCATGGATTCTTTGGAGTTGCATTGACTCGGTTGTCCTCCCATTTCTGCTTTGACTTGTGATTATGGGATTGCGCTGGAGAAAATGCGGGTGGTGGGATAGGTGTTTATCGTTCCCCAGGCATAGCTGCTTTGATGTCGAGAGCGCGACTAAGGGACTCCGGATATGATAGGCCTCCATGACTAGCTAGCGTCATCCTTATTTCGTGCCTCAGACCGGCACAAAATTTCTCGATCATCTTCTCGTCGGTGTCTACCTGTTCAGGAGCGTATTGGGACATGTCACAGAAGGCTCGGTCATACTCTGTCACCGATATCCTTCCCTGTTTTAAGTTATAGAACTCCATCTCCTTCTTCTTGCGGTAACTCTTTGGAATATGTTTCTTGTATATTCCTGCCTTGAATTCTTCCCAGGTTAAGTTTGCTAGTTGTTCTTGAGTCATAGTTTTCCTCCGTGCTTCCCACCAAAAATCTGCAAACCCAGTCAGCTGGAAAGAAACGCACGTCACGCGCTCTTGGTCAGTACATCTCAGGAAGTTGAAGATGCGTTCCAGAGCGCGCACCCAAACTTCGGCTTCTGCCGGATCGCCCAATCCATTGAAGGTGGGTGGGTTTTGTCAGAGGAATAGCTCCTCGATTCTTCTTCCAGGTGGTGGGAGGGGTGGGGTTATCTCTCTTTCTGCCTCATGTCTTGTTTCTTCATTCCTCAGGTTTTGTCCCCTACCCCTACCTCTCGGGCGTCCTCTTGGTGGCATTCTGTTTACATAGGGTCTTTATTTTAGTAGGGAAGTACATGGGTGTTTGTATTTACCAAAGTGAGATACGTAGCTTATTTATACACATATATGTCACATCTTGATTATTATTGTTATTCTATAAAGGCGCATATAACGTATCATATATATAGAAATAGACTTTTAGAGTCTTCAAAATATCATTCCCAACTGCCTCAATGAGGTCTAATACAATAACAGTTCAATAATATACTATCTAAGTATATGGTATGATGCTCATATCTCTAGAATGGCATCACAAAAGGTACTAAGTCACGAAACACTAGCTACCGTATTTTCGTACTGTCAAAATGTCAAAATGAGATGTCAAGAGTACGGAACGGTCCCTACTGGATCATCGTATCCGCATACAAAAGTCTAATATCAGTACAGCCTATCTATGTGGTCTGTCACTGATGGGTACATCATAAGAACTGGCAAAGCTACTCCTGAGTCACGGAGCTAAGATACTCCTCGTCTGATGGTGCCTCCTGCTCATCCTCTGGCTCACTCCACGCCTCCTCCTCGTGGTCGCTCTCTGGGGCCTCCTCGGGCTCTGCCTCTGGGTACTCCTCCGGATCCTCCTCTGGATCCTCGTCTCTGAATCTCAAGGGCTCTCTTAACTCCTCAAGAAGCCTCCTGATCTTGGCATCAAGTGCCTCGAAATCAGGGGATAACTCCCTCTTCCGGGAGGGACCCTCGTCATGTGGAGTAGGTGTGGGTCCTGACCTCGGGAAGTCTCGGGACAAAGAGAGGTGGGGGTGGTCGTCCTCTGGGGTAGTCACCATCGGGGCCTTGCCCCTACTGTCATCCTCTACTGGCCGGGTCCTCACGAGTCGGAACTGCGTAGAACCCGAATCAAAATCTGTAGCTAGGGGTCGGTGGGGCATAGCCGGTCGCCGAATCCCAATAGTCAGGTGTGAGGAACCTACCTCGGCATCGTGGTATCCCCGAGACTCTGGTACGGGTATCAGGTGATGAGCAGGTGATGGGGCTCGGTGCTCTCCCGGTGGGTGGAAAGGTCCTGCCTCTGCATCGTGATGTCCGGGGATCACAGGGGCTGGCTCTGGGTAAAGGAAGCTATAGGTCAGAGCAAGGGGAATAACCCTGACAGGAAGGTACGTCTGTAGTAGTGGGGCCCACATCGGTGGCATCTCACCTACTGGGACTAAGTCCCCAGGTCGGATATACGGCCCTTCTGGAGGACAACCGTAAGTGTCGAAGTAGTAATGAATGGTGCCCACGAATCTCGGGAAATCAGCTCCCCTGTCAAAGCTCCGGCCAATAGGAAGAATATAATCTCTTGCAACCATACGGGCCCATCCCTGCCAGCTGGTAGGCAGTAATGTAATCAATCGCATAATCCCATCTATACTTGTGGCTCCATGAGGCCTCGCTGCCGCCCACAATCTCCTATAATGTGATAGGAACTCTCCTAGATCATCTCCTAGGCATGGTGCGTATGTCTGGTACTCGAAAAGGATCGAAGCGGGGGTAGCTCGTGGGCTCAAGCGTCTCTGGTGCGTACGAATCATCCTCGCCATCTAAAAAAAATATGTGTAATTAGACTTCGAGATGTTCTAGTCGAAATTTTGTTGTATAGGTTATTTTGGCCTGGCTGAAGCCAACGGGTTTACTTTGGGTTTGATCGTTATTTGAGGGAATGCCCTTAGGGAACAATCCTCTTCTAGAGTTAGGATTTTCTTCGTTTAAGACCTATCATTCTCATATGCTTAAATTTTTGTTAACCGTTTCACGGTTTGTTCTTAAGTTTGGATTCTGCGGTAGATCAATAGTTATTGCATCTCGCCGCTATTCGCTATGTAGAATAAGATATCGGCTTCTTTTCTCCATAGGAAAATTCGAGAAAAATTGTTCTACGTTGTATTCTATGTTATTGTTTAAGGAATCATGTCGGTTGTTGACTCCTTGGTTGCAGGGGAGGATTTTAAGTTCTTAAACATCTGAACTTAGGTTGAGAGGATCGTTTCCTATCTTTCAAGACTTGGAAACCTTTCTTTGGAGGCGTTTGCTTCCTTCTATGGAGTAGGGTACGCCGGGGTACTAGACTTTTGTCGACTCGCTCCATTAGTCTAGTGAAACAATACTAGACTAAACTCAAAGGAAGACTCTTGAGTTCGAAGCATGAATGCTCTGATACCACTCGGTCACGACCGCATTCTACTAAGGATAGTAGAATCTGGGAAAACCGTGACTAAGGGAGGGATTTAAGAAGCGGGGATAGAAATGGGGAATGGAGTCAAGATGAATTGAACAAAGTTCACATAACATAGCTTAGAAATTCATCGTACGAAGTCAACATAGGAATAACTTGAGTCATAAGCTCATACATAACCACGAAAAGCACGACGTAGCACCCCCCCCCCTCCTTTATCGTTTCTTAACCTGCACGTTTAGAAATACATGCAGGGCTGAGTACAAAAGTACTCAGTAGACACGTGCCGAAATCGCACTTTTACAATTATAACTGTGAAGCCATTATAAGTGAAACATAGGGATTTTGTCTCTAAAGCACCTATGTTCACAAAATCATTTCTCGTGAAAATTCTATGTTCGACTGCAGTCTAAGTTCTTTTGTAATCTGCCATATCCGAAGTTCTATGTGCCGAGGAGGTGGCCACCTCACACGGGCACTGGACCGGCCAACCCGCTAAGATGACTCGCGGTCCTTTGTGTACACAAGTCCGAGTAAGATATCTAATCTACTGAGACCCGAATTCGATTATAAATAAACAGATAGGCATCATACATAAATTGAAACATTTATGGCAAGACAATGCTTTGAAGATATCTCGTTTCATTTTGAAAACATGCACACATATATTTATAGAGTGAGAAAAGCCTACCTGGATAGTCTCGATTGGTGTTGGCTTCGCTCTTGGAATGCGGATCCGACCTCTTGTCGAAACCTTTAAATAAACCTCGAGTGAGATACAATTCTTCTAGTGCATCTAATATTTTTTAAGTGTAAGGAATATTATCCTTTATTGTTTGAAGGATTATTCTCAAATCTCTACTCGACTATTATTCGAGTATTGAATTCATTATCTAGAGACGTTGATTTCTCAAATCAACTATGTTTCTTAGATTTAAAATTTTTATTTATTATACTCAAGTAGTACTTATTGAGTAATATATTAAAGAAAAATATTAATTGAATATTCTAAATTTCTAAGTCAAAATTGTTGGGAACCCTAAAGTATCTTAGTTTTGATGATGATCTCTCGAAACACACTTAGTCTTTTTGGTATTAAACTGTTCTACGTGTTAACAGATCACTACATGTAAAGTGAATTCTGATAGAGAACAAATTAGGAGATGACTTAACATGTAAAGGAATTATTCCTATAGAAGTTATTTCTATAAATAGTATAGGATGAAGGCCAAGATTTCACGCCAAGAAGAAATCGATCTGCTGTAACAGACAGCGACCAGATCACTGACCAGATCGATGATCACAGCGAAGCACCAAATCGATCTGCTGTAACAGACTAAGAGCTTCAAACTGTGATATTACATCACACCAACCCCACCTCGATTCAAGTCTGTCTTATCGAGAGAAAGGAGATCACCCTGCTAGCTAGTAGTTTTCTAGTGGTAACGTAGAGGTAATTTGTTGTAAAGGGACACAACCTTTATTTCGTGCATAAGTATCTCTCTAGCCTTGATTGATACTTCTGACTTGTTCTCCATGAGTATAAAGAAGCAGAGTATCTTAGTAGATCGTGGACGTAAGGATTTCCCGAACCACGTTAAACAACTGTGTTCTTTATATTTCTGCATATTTACTTTCAGTTGTTCATTATTCTAACCCTCTACACTATCATACAATCTGCATCTCAATCAATCTGTTAACAATCTGATTAATTCAAAAGGTTTTCTAAACAAGAGCATTAACTAAATCCACAATATTTCCGCACGCACAATACTTAGAAATTGATAAGATCACTCTTATTAGTGTCTAAGTGTTTACACTAAGAGAGCTATCTATTTGGACTAATCTGATATCGATCTGGTTAGCCATCTGCCCAGCAATTTCTTATTTAAGAATAGCTTGAACTCTATTATAAATCATGAAGTAAACTGAAAAGTTTGTATTTGGTGTATTCCCCCTCCCCCCCCCCCCCCCCGTACACCAAACCTTGCTCTTTCGGGACCAACAAGTGATATCAGAGAGGTGGTTCAAACGACCATTGTTTTTGTTTCACAAGGTTAAAACCTGCGTGGTCAACTTGAATAGATCTAGGAAAACCCATTTTCATTCACGTGCATACTATCTGCTATGGAATCATCTGGCGTTAGAGCTTGTGAAGAATTCTCCATCCAAGGATATAGAGAATGGATCTTCAGAATCAAAATGGCACTCAAAGTCCATCACTATTTGATTTGGAAAGTTATTGAAGATGGCCCACTGCAGATCACAGAAGAAGTTACACTAACCAACTCAACTGGTGTAACTACACAGACTGTTCCTAAAGATCCAAGGAAATATACAGCAGAAGAGCGTCGTGAAGCCAATCTGGATGACTTTGCTAAAGGGATCATATCTAGCACAGTCAAAGGGGTACATCTAGCCAAAATCCAAGATCTGGATATTGCCAAAGAGATGTGGGAAGCCCTAAGAGACTTGTGTTTAGGATCTGAAGTCATGATTAAGAACAAGCTGTCTCTAGCCTGCAACAAATATGATGAATTCAAGATGAAACCAAGTGAGACAATAGAACAAATGAAGATGAGATTCACTGGAATCCTCCTTGAGATATCAGCGTTCAATAAGAACAAATATACTCAAAGAGAGAAGAATATGAAAGTACTAAGAGCACTTCCACCTAGTTGGGAGATCTATGCTGCAATGCAACCTCTCCGTGCAGATTTCAATGAACTATCTACAGAAGCATTATTTGATCACCTTGAAGGTCATGAATGTGACATTCAAAGAATTCGTGGACCAGATCATCTGTCCAAAAAGGCAGAAAATAGCTCTAAGAAGGATAAAGAAGTAGCCTTCAAAGCGAAGAGCAAACCAAATGATCCATCTGAACCTTCTACTCCAGATGAAGAGAAGGGATATGAAAAACTACTAAAAGAGTGCAATGATCGCCAAATGTATGGACAAGATGGAGATCAGATCGAAGAAATACAGACGTTTCTATAAAGACAACAAAAATAAATTCTACAAGAAGCGTGACAATGATCGATCTGATAATAAGAAAGAATCAAAACAGCAGACTGGTAAAATCTCTAAAACATCTAACTCTACAGATTACACATGCTTTGGTTGTGGCAGAACAGGTCACTTCAAAACAGACTGCCCTGATCTATCCAAAAGCCAAAGAGAAGAGTTGAGAGCAAAGAGAGATCGAAAACTCAAACATGAACGAAAATCCATGTTAGCTGAACAAGAATCAAGCAGCTCGAGTCATTTCTCATATAGCTCATCAGAGAATGATGAAGCCTTCTTTGCTAATGACGAAGAAGGATGTGATGAATGCTATGTGGGACTAGACAACGGTCTGGATGAAGTCGAGGTAAATTCATGTTATTCCAATTCCTCAAATGATATCAATCTGGAACAGGATAATGAAGATCAAACTGACTACTCTTGGGAAGAAGTAAATGAGATGTTCAAAAGCTATTTGAGCATCAAGAGATTGTTTAGGGAAGTTGTAGAAGAAAATGACAAATTGAAAAAATCTGAACAGATACTGATTACAGCAAACACTCAATTTGTTGTTAAAATAAACGATCTGGAAGAACAGATCAAGGGAAAAGACAGTGAGATTCATTCACTAAATTCAAAAGTTAAGGATCTTATTACAAGAAACAACGTTGCTGAAGAGAAGATAAAGAAAGGCAAAGAAATGATCTACAAAAGTGATGAGCGTGCTAAACTGTTAATCTAAAGAAAGGGTCAACCTGCTCAATTCACAGAAACAGATCAAGTCCATAAAAAATGTCAACAGGACATTACCCAACAAAAATGTCAACAGGACATTGTTCAATAAGGAAAGATTGAAAAATGATGGGATAGAGAGACACCATCCATCTGTATTTCATTCTTTATCTAAAGTTGATAATGATGGGAATATCATTACCTGTTATATATCTGTTCCTAACCCTAAAATGTTCTGGATTCGAAAGGGAACATTTGCTAATAACCAAGCACCCAAACATTGAAGGGTAGCTAAGTGAAATTAATTGCAGGATCAGAAGACTGCAAGAAGAAACAAGATAGCAAAAGGGGCGATCTCGATCATAGATAGTGGCTGTTCAAAGCACATGACATGTGATAAGAACCTACTATCAGATTACATAGAGAAGCCAGGACCACAGGTCACATTTGGTTGTAATTCAAAAGGATACACTAGAGGATATGGAAACATCAAAGTTGGTAAGACCACTGTCACAAATGTATCATATGTTGAGGGTCTTAGCCACAATCTATTTTCAGTAAGTCAATTCTGTGCTAACGGTAACCAGATCGTTTTTGATACTAACAATTATCTTGTGAAGAACAAGAAAGGAGATGAGATACTCCTTATCGGTAAACTGCAGGATAGGTTATATATTGTCCAGTGGGCAAACCAGATCGAGACTTGCTTAGTCACCAAGACTGTATCAGAAACAAGCTGGTTATGGCATAAGAGATTAAGCCACCTAAACTTCAAGTCAATCAATAAGATTGCCAAAGAAAAATTAATGGAAGGACTTCCAGATCAAGTATATGATAAAGATCATATATGTGATGCTTGTCAAGTTGGAAAACAAACCAGATCATCCTTTACAAGCAAAACAGCTCACTCAACATCAAGAATACTGGAGCTTTTGCATCTGGATCTGTTTGGACCAGTTAAACCACTAAGCATAAATGGAAGAAAATACACTTTAGTAATCATTGATGAAAGAGACACTAACCAAACTACCTGATTTTCTACACAAGATCACCAAACAAAAAGAGGTGAGTGTAGTTACCATCAGAACAGATCGTGGAACAGATGGGAATCACTCATCAAACCTCAGCTGCTAAAACACCTCAACAAAATGGAGTTATTGAGAGGCGAAACAGATCACTTAAAGAAGCAGCTCGTACTATGCTAAATGCTACCAATCTACCCAAGAAGTTCTGGGCAGAAGCGATCTACACAGCCTGTTATACTCAGAACAGATCATCAATAACCCTCAGACATGGGAAGACTCCTTATGAGATCTGGAACAACAGAAAGCCTAAGATATCTACTTTCGCACTTTTGGTTGTTTGTGTTACATACACAATAATGGGAAATCTCAATTAAAGACTTTTGATAGCAAAACTGACCCTGGAATATTCTTAGGATATTCTGATGTTAGTAAAGCATATCGAGTCTATAATAAGAACTCTCATATTGTGGAGGTAACACCTCATGTTGTTTTTGATGAGTCTATTGTTGAGTACAGGTCACTAGATAATAAACAGACAGAGAACCAGATGACTACAAGAAAGATGAATGAACTACTACTTGAAGATATTCTTATCAGGAATTCAAAAAGTGATGATGAAGAGATTAACACTCCACCTATTGCTGAAGAAATCATACAGCAAGGGGGAAAAACTCAATATGATCTGGATGAAAACAGATCACCAAGCAATGAAACAGTCATTGCAGATGATAATCAATCTGAAAATCCAAATCCAAAAGAAAATCCTAATGAGAATCCATTCCAACCATCTTCTACATCACACCCTGAATTTGAGGAACCAACAGATCAACCTGAACCTGAGATATCAGATGAAGAGATGACCAGGAGAAGGAGATGGATACAAGATCATCCACCAGAACAGATTGTTGGCAACCCATCAGATCGTGTGAAAACAAGAAGAATGCATGGAGAAAGTGCATTGTTAAGCTTCTATCTCTCTCGCATTGAGCCATCTGATGCTCATGAAGCACTACAAGATGCAGATTGGATAACAGCAATGCAAGAAGAACTCAATGAGTTCAAAAGGAATGAGGTCTGGTATCTCGTGGACAGACCCAAACACCAAGGAGTCATAGGTATAAAATGGGTGTTCAAAAATAAACGGGATGAGAATGGTGAAGTAGTCAGAAACAAAGCTAGATTAGTAGCTAAAGGCTATAATCAACAAGAAGGCATTGATTTTGACGAAACATTTGCACCCGTAGCCAGACTAGAAGCAATAAGGCTATTCTTAGCATATGCTGCACACAAAAAGTTCAAGGTATACCAGATGGATGTCAAAAGTGCTTTCCTCTATGGTATCCTTGAAGAAGAAGTCTATGTGGAACAGCCACCTGGATTTGAAGAAGCAGATCCAAATCAGAAAGTATACAGATTGACAAAAGCAGTCTATGGTCTAAAACAAGCCCCTAGAGCTTGGTATGAGACTTTATCAACATTCCTACTAGAATTTGGATTTAGAAGAGGATCAGTTGACAAAACCTTGTTCATCATCAAAGTCAAAGAGAATATCCTTCTAGTACAGATCTATGTAGATGATATAATATTTGGATCTCAATCCACCTACTTATGTGATAAGTTCGCTGAACTTATGAAAAATAAGTACCAAATGTCCATGATGGGCGAAATGAGTTTCTTTCTAAGTTTGCAGGTCAAGCAGCTACCAGATGGTATCTTCATAAATCAAGCAAAATACATTCAAGATCTGCTAACTAAATTTGGGATCAAAGACATTAAACCTGTTGGGAAGTGGACTCCAGCACATCCCGGAGGGGGGTTCCTCCGTGTATCGTACCCGAGAGAACTTATGGGAGTGCGGCCTGCCTCAGTCGAAAATGGCCTGCACTACCATTGTTGACGAGAGATTAAATGAATTGATTAGTACTACTCATACCAACATGGTGCATCATCTTTTCAGGTGACCCCTTAGTAGAAACTCCAAGGTTAAGCGTGCTTGGCTTGGAGCAATACTATGATGGGTGACCTACTGGGAAGTGTCCTGGGTCAGCCTGTCAGTGAGGACAAAGCAGGCTGGGAAAGAAAGTGTTGGTGTGTGGGGCCAGTACGTCGATTCTGATGGGCGCTCCCGATCCAACAATTGGTATCAGAGCCGGGGCTTCGGATGTGAAGAATCGAATCCGGCGGTGCCATCCCTAGGCAGGGAGTGCCTGAGGGGAGGGGTTGTTGGGCACAACAATTCTAGGGGTTATGACGATTCACGGCCGTAATCCGAGGTGCGAGATTGACGGTCCTTTGGGTGTCATAGGTAGCCCCGTGGCCCGAGTTCGAAGGAGCGCCAGCATATGATCTCAAGGTCCGATGCATCCTCCAGAGTACCGGGATGGTGCTGAGGGGGGGATTGTTGGGAAGTGGACTCCAGCACATCCCGGAGGGGGGGTCCTCCGTGTATCATACCCGAGAGAACTTATGGGAGTGCGGCCTGCCTCAGTCGAAAATGGCCTGCACTACCATTGTTGACGAGAGATTAAATGAATTGATTAGTACTACTCATACCAACATGGTGCATCATCTTTTCAGGTGACCCCTTAGTAGAAACTCCAAGGTTAAGCGTGCTTGGCTTGGAGCAATACTATGATGGGTGACCTATTGGGAAGTGTCCTGGGTCAGCCTGTCAGTGAGGACAAAGCAGGCTGGGAAGCTGGACAGAAAATCAACATCTGGTACATGTCAGTTTCTAGGAAATAAACTGATCTCTTGGTTCTCAAAGAAGCAGTCATCTGTTGCCACATCAACCACAGAAGCTGAATATATGGCGGCAGCAAGCTGTTGTGCTCAGATACTTTGGTTAAAACAACAACTCAAAGACTATGAGATCGATGTCAAGGAGATACCCATTTTCTGTGATAGCTCTAGTTCTATAGCAATCGCACATAATTCTGTCTTGCTTACCAGATGCAAACATGTAGATGTGAGACATCACTTTATAAGGGATCATGTTGAAAGAAAACATGTACAGATCGAGAAGATACAGAGAGCAGATATTCTCACCAAAGCATTACCAGAAGAAAGATTTAAGATACTTTGTGGGAAATTAGGATTATTAAATCTGGAGGAAAGGACCAAATAGTCTTAGAACAGATCATGCAAAATTCCAAACTGGGAATTGACACAAGATCATCATGTTCCAACAGGGAATTAGAACCAGATTAACATAGTCCATGATAAAGACCAGATCATGTAAAATTTCAACTGGGAATTGACACCAGATCACTAAATACATGTTAAAAGTCAAACAGATCAATCAAATTCCAACTGGGAATCAGTAAAAGTTCATCACACTAGATTGATATCCAAATTGGAAAGTGGCATGAACAGGTCGATAATGCTGACAACAGTTCGTTAATAAGGAGATCGATCTAGACCAGATGACTAGCAGCCACGTGGATATTAAAATCTTTCATTAATTTTTCCATTACTTGGTTAAGGGGGAAAGTCAACAATATACGGTGACTATATCAACTTAATCATAGCATATATCTAATTTCTGACACGATATATCTAATCTTTTATTTTTGTGATGATTGATACTATGTTTGGGAACAGTGATCAAGAAGATATTTACCAAATCAAGAAAAAGGAAGCATTTTTGACAGTGTAAACAAACACGCGCCACACTACATCCCTAGGATCAAAAGCGCGTGTATCATACGCATAATAGAGGCGGTAATAGACTGCAAGTCTATACCTTGGAAAGGCGGGAAAAGCTGAAAAAGGGAAGGATATTTGTTAGGAACCCCATAAAATACTCTAAGTTTTGATGATGCTCTTTCAAAATA
>JAPKLX010002146.1:0-15088 GCA_026898415.1 Leonotis leonurus | reverse complement strand
TATGATAAGTTACTGAAAGAATTCTCATTGATTGCTAAGAGAATGGACAAGATGGAAGTCAGATCAAGAAAGTATCGAAGGTTCTACAAAGACAACAAGAGTAGATACCAGAAGAACAAAGAAGCAGAACAATCTGATGACAAAACAGAAAGAAGAGGTAATGGTAAAATCACTAATCCTACTGACTATACTTGCTATGGTTGTGGAAGAACAGGACACTTCAAGACAGATTGTCCTGACCTATCCAAAAGTCAGAGAGAAGAACTACGAGCTAAAAGGGACAGAAAGCTAAAAGCTCAACGTAAAGCTATGATAGCAGAAGAAAAGGAAGAAGATGATTCCAGCTCAAGCCATCTATCTGATAGTTCAACAGAAGATGATGAAGCATTCTTTGCTAAAGAAGAAGAAGACTGGGATGAATGCTTTGCAAGACTAGACAACGGTCTAGATGATGTAGAGGTAAATTCCTGCAACTCTAACTCTTCAAATAATACTGATCTGGAACAGGAAACAGAAGATCAAGATGAATATTCTTGGGATGAAGTTAATGAGATGTTCAAGAGTTACTCATGTATCAAGAGACTTTTCAGAGAGGTTGTTGAAGAAAATGACAGATTGAAGAAAACTGAAGAGATATTGAGTAAAGCAAACACTAAGTTTGTTGCTAACATCAATGTTCTGGAAGAACAGATCAAGAGCAAAGACAGTGAGATACATTCCTTGAACTCAAAAGTCAAAGATCTTATAAATAGGAATAACATTGCTGAAGAGAAGATCAAGAAAGGAAAAGAAATGATCTACAAGAGTGATGAACGTGCTAAACTGCTAATTAACATGCAGCAAAAGGGAACTTCTGGATTAGGATATCCAGGTCACACAGAAAAAGCAGCAGGTCCAATGAAATTCGTACCAGAAAGAAGACAGATACCAGATCAAGTAATAAATTTGAAAAATAAGAAAGATCTTCCCCAGAAGATGATGATTAAGCAAGCTGGTAACAGACAATATCATCAAATCAAAGGATATCCTGCTAACTACACTGAATCTAAACAACAGCCCAAAACTAAAGTCAACAGGACATCACAGAAGAAAGCAGAAAGCAAAGGATCAGAGAGATATCATCCATCTGTTCTTCACTCAAAGTCCATTGTTGATGTGAATGGGAATATCATCACAAGCTACATCACTGTTCCAAATTTAAAGCTATTCTGGATTCAAAAAGGGATCTTTGCTAATAACCAAGCACCCAGACAATAAAGGGTAGCTAAGCTTATCTAATTGCAGGACCAGAAGGCTGCAAGAAGAAGCAAGATTGCAAAAGGAACAATCTGGATAATTGATAGTGGCTGTTCAAAACACATGACATGTGACAAGAACCTACTATCAGACTACATAGAGAAACCAGGACCTCATGTCACTTTTGGATGTAATTCAAAAGGATATACCAGAGGATATGGAAACATAAAAGTAGGCAAGACCACCATTTCAAATGTCTCATATGTTGAAGGTCTCAGCCACAATCTGTTCTCTGTAAGTCAGTTCTGTACCAATGGTAATCAGATTGTTTTCAATGCTGACAACTGTTTGGTTAAGAACAAGGAAGGAGATGAGATACTCCTTACCGGGAAATTGCAAGACAGATTATATATTGTGCAATGGGACAACCAGATAGAGACCTGTCTGGTCACAAAGACAGTGTCAGAAACTAGCTGGCTTTGGCATAAAAGATTAAGCCATCTCAACTTCAAATCAATCAATAAGATTGCACGAGAGAAACTAGTTGAAGGATTGCCAGAACAAGTCTATGACAAAAGTCACGTTTGTGAAGCATGTCAAGCAGGAAAGCAGACCAGATCATCCTTTTCGAGCAAATCTGCCCAGAGCTCAACCAGAATACTAGAATTACTACATTTAGACTTATTTGGTCCAGTCAAACCATTAAGCATAAATGGTAGGAAATATACTCTAGTCATCATTGATGATTATTCAAGATTTACTTGGGTAATATTCTTGCATAAGAAGAAAGAAACTCTGGAGAAGCTGCCAAACTTTCTCAACAAAATTACCAAGAAAAAGGAAGTTTCTGTTACCACAATCAGAACAGATCGTGGAACAGAATTTCTAAACCAGAAAGTTGAGAATTACTGCAACCAGATGGGAATTACACATCAGACATCTGCAGCCAGAACACCTCAACAGAATGGGGTAGTTGAAAGAAGAAACAGATCGTTAAAAGAAGCAGCTCGTACTATGCTAAATGCAACCAGATTGCCAAAGAAATTTTGGGCAGAAGCCATCTATACAGCGTGCTACACCCAGAACAGATCAGTTGTTACTATCAGACATGGGAAGACACCTTATGAGATATGGAACAACAGAAAACCCAGAATTCATTACTTTCGTTCTTTTGGCTGTCTGTGTTACATACACAATAATGGGAAATCTCAGTTGAAAACCTTTGATAGCAAAGCTGATCCAGGAATATTCTTAGGATATTCTGATGTTAGCAAAGCTTATAGGGTTTACAACAAGAGGACTCAAGTTGTGGAAGTAACACCTCATATTGTTTTTGATGAATCTATTATTAGTGACAGAGAATTTGGTGTTGAACAATCACAAGACCAGAACAAGAACCAGAAAGCAAAAGTTATTCTGCTTGAAGATATTCTGATCTGGAATACATCAGAAGAGAATGAGATTGAAGTTCCCAATAATGCTGAAACAGTAAGCTTACAGCAAGGGGGAACAGAACAGACAACACCAATCACACCAGAGAACAACCAGCCAGAAGGAGAAAATAATGATCCAGAACCAGATCAACCAGAAGAATCAGGTGATACAAATGGTTGGAATAATGATCAAGAAATACCAGAAGATGAAAATCCATTTCAAACTTCTCATCCAGAATTTGAGGACCCAGCAAGTGAACCAGAACCAGAGATATCAGAAGAGGAGATATCTAGCAGAAGGAAATGGATTCAAGAAAATCATCCTTCTGAACAGATTGTTGGGAACCCAACAGATAGAGTGAGAACCAGAAGAATGCATGGAGAAAGTGCACTTCTCAGTTGTTATCTGTCACGTGTTGAACCCTCTGACACCTATGAAGCACTTAGAGATGCAGACTGGGTCATAGCTATGCAAGAAGAACTCAACGAGTTCAAAAGAAACCAAGTCTGGTATATGGTTGACAGACCAAAACATCAAGGAGTGATAGGTGTAAAATGGGTATTTAAAAACAAACGAGATGAGAATGGAGAAGTAGTCAGAAATAAGGCTAGACTTGTTGCAAAGGGATACAATCAACAGGAGGGTATCGATTTCGATGAAACCTTTGCACCTGTGGCCAGATTGGAAGCAATCAGACTATTTCTGGCATATGCTGCATACAAGAGATTCAAAGTATACCAAATGGATGTTAAAAGTGCATTCCTTAATGGCATACTCGAAGAAGAAGTGTATGTTGAACAACCACCTGGATTTGAAGAAGAAAATCCTGACCAGAGAGTATACAGATTAGCCAAGGCTGTCTATGGATTGAAACAGGCACCCAGAGCATGGTATGAAACATTATCAACATTCCTACTGGAATCAGGCTTCAGAAGAGGTTCTGTTGACAAGACACTGTTTATCATCAAAGTCAAAGAACATATCCTGCTGGTCCAGATATATGTCGATGACATAATCTTTGGATCACAATCTCCCTACCTGTGTGACAAATTTGCAGAACTAATGAAGAACAAATACCAGATGTCCATGATGGGTGAGATGAATTTCTTTTTAGGACTGCAGGTAAAACAATTACCAGATGGTATCTTTGTTAATCAAGCAAAGTACATCAACGATCTGCTAGTCAAGTTTGGAATGAAGGATAGCAGAACAGTAAAAATTCCAATGCAATCAAATGGAAAGATAGATCCAGACCCAGAAGGAAAACCAGCAAATATTACTCAATATAGAGGAATTATTGGCTCTCTGCTATACCTTACAGCAAGCCGTCCAGATATCACATATGCCGTTGGAGTTTGCGCCAGATATCAAGCCAATCCTAAAGAATCACACATGGAAGCTGCCAAAAAGATACTTAGATATCTTAAAGGCACAGCCAATATTGGTCTCTGGTATCCACAAGATGATAATTTTGAGCTTACAGGTTACTCTGATTCAGATTATGCAGGATGCAAACTGGACAGAAAGTCAACCACTGGAACGTGTCAATTTCTTGGAAACAAATTGATATCTTGGTTTTCAAAGAAACAGACATCTGTTGCTACATCAACCACAGAAGCAGAATATATGGCTGCTGGAAGCTGTTGTGCACAGATACTCTGGTTGAAACAGCAATTAAGAGATTATGAGATTGATGTAAAGGAGATACCTATATTCTGTGACAGCTCAAGTGCCATAGCTATAACACAGAATCCAGTACTCCACACAAGATGCAAACATGTCGATGTGAGACATCATTTTATTAGAGATCATGTAGAGAGAAAACACATCAAGATTGAGAAGATTCATACAGACATCCAACGTGCTGACATCTTAACTAAAGCATTACCAGATGAAAGATTTAAGATGCTATGTGGAAAACTTGGACTACTCAGTCTGGATGAACATGACCAGAAGACTACAAGATAGCCAAGACCAGAAGGTTACCAGATAGTCATGACCAGAAGACGACCAGATAGTCATGACCAGAAGACTACCAGATAGTCAAGACCAGAAGACTACTAGATAGTCAAGACCAGAAGACTACCAGATAGTCATGACCAGAAGGCTACCAGTTAGCTAATACCAGAAAGCTAATTACAAGAATTACAGAAAGATCAGCTGAAATAAAATACACGTGGCATAATTTTATCAATTAATTGACGAAAAAGCCATGTGAAATTATTTCTTAAATGCTAAGTCAAGGGGGAACTTTTAAGGAAATTGAAGCGTCAAGATGAAAGACGTCACTCTCCTAGGTTACAGAATTGTAAAAGATATTATTACCCTAGATCTAATAAATCTTCTATTTTTATCATGATTAGCACAACCTTGGGAACTGGGATCGAGGAAATCCCTGCAAGAAACAGGAAAAAGGAAAGTTGCCAAAAGTGAGAGATACGCACACGCTCGCATATAGACCCTAGGATCTAAAGCGTTCATCTCACGCAAGGAAAGGCGGCAAAACAAATCTTGAAGCGGGAAAAATCTAAAAAGGGAGAAAATCTTTTCAACTCTTCGAATTACTTACAGTTTTATTTTATTATTGTTATATATATGTGCGATATCTTCTCTAAACTGTTCACCTTCACTTTCATCGCACTGAGCACTCTCCAAATTCTAAGCACTTAAGCATTCCAAAATCTCTGCATCTCTTCGCAAAAACATCTTTGCGTTTGACTATGGCACCTCAAACTTCACTCTTTCTGCAACACGTAACTGAGGTTCAGAAATTTCTCTCACCTGAACCGTACGCTGTACTTGAAACCCATGGTTTTCGAAAGCTTGATGAAATTTTTGCCATGGTTTCACGCTGCAAAGGTTTTTGCAACATTGTCACTTCACATCCCAAGATGTTTCTGGGAAAGCAAGTGGCTTCTTTCTATTTGACATGGCAAAATGACAAGCATGGCTTTGAAGCCAATGTCTTAATGCCGATTGGGGACCGTACTAGCAAAACCCCCTACAATGTGATAGAGATGATCAACCAGGCTTACAGGTTGAAAGATGAAGGATTGACCCTAGAGGATATCACCTCTGAACAACTCCAAGAAGCTGTGGAAATCATGATGGTGATACCCATCTCCTACACTGGAAGGATGTTTCAGAGATCTCTGCTTCAACCGGGATTCAAGTTGCTATTGGAATTGGTTCAAAGGATTTTTCTCAACCACAGTGGCACTTATGATCAAGTCACACCTGAGAAATTCAGAATTCTCACAGCGGTTGTTCTCAACCTTCGAGTCAACTGGAGCAGAATTCTTTTTGAATTGATGGCTAAAGAAGCCAAGTTGGTGACATATACCAAGGATAGCAGAGGCAGAGGAACGTCTGTGGAAGTTAGGAGGAACCTGCGACACTCCTCAAAGATTAGCCTTATGGTTGAGAAGTTTTTCAAGCAGAAAGTGTGGGATGATGCTGAGGAGTACAACATCACTCACTCAATTCCCAAAGACCAGCACCATTTAGAGATGTACTTGGGACTGGCACCTCAATTTTTCAACAAAATACCAGATGAAGTCCATAAAGCAGCAGCACTTGAAGTGGGTAGCTCCAACCCTGCATGGGTTCCACCTACCAAAGGTGTGGAGAAAAAGAAGGAGAAGGTGGTGAAAGAAAAGGCAGCCAGAAAGCGAGGCAGTTCTGTAGAAACAGAAACTTCTGCCCCTCTGCCCAAACAGAAGAAGAGAAGACTCCAGAAAGTCCAGGAAACTTCTCCACCAGCAGCAACAGCAGAACAATCTGATTTTCAAGAACATGAGGAAGAAATATCACAAGCAGCAACAGAACAAACCGAAACTCCAGCAGAGGAGATACAACCAGAAACAAGCCAGAAGGATTTCTCCCCTGCTAGAACAGCTACACCCTCACCACCTCGAATGGAAAAAATCAGTGAAGAAGAGGAGGAAGAAGGAGGAGAATCAACAGATGAGGAGGAGGTCAGGAAACAACAAGCTGAAAGTGTAATCAATCTGCTGGAGAACGAAGCAGAACACTCTGTTCTACAGGAGTTCCCTGGAATCAACCTGCTTCCAGAGAGTTTGGGAGCAGCAAGACGCGTCAAGTTTTACTTGCTGATCAAGGACAGCGAGTACTATGTCTTTGACGCACTGCTTCAGCTCAAGACAATTGATGAACTCAAGAAGGAAGAAGCAACGCTGCTGAGCCTCCTTCAAGTCTCCACAGTTCTTGAAGTGAGAGCAGAATATCACCAACTTATCTCGGACCTCATGAAGCAGGAGGCAGCAGCATTGAAAGTCGATTTATCAACAGCACAACCTGAGGTCCAGATACCAGAATCTGTTCCCACGCACCATCAACCAGCACAGGCAGAAACTTCAACAAGACATTCTCCCAAGAAAACACCTATCATTGACCTGGATTCTGGTGAAGACGAACCAGTAGGTCAACACATTGGCGGGGAGCCCAGCAATGAAATTTATACCCATGGCGCTGCACAGAAGTTGAAGAAACATGTCAACTTCTATACCATGGAAGAACTCTTGGAAAGAGAACCCAAGACTTTCAACAATTACCAGCTGGACAACCTGATTACACTGAGAGTTGAAGATTGTCTGACAGCAACCTGCAACACACTGCAAGAGAAAGCCACCCAGATACTCACTGATTTCAACCAACATCAGAAAGAGTATGTCAACGACATGGATGAAGATATCCGAAGAAAACTTCGCACAGTGAGGAAAGAGCTGGATAAAAAGATAGATGATGACAGAGCATCCACTGAAGCAGGTCAAGCAAGGATCAACCTCCGTCTAACTGGCATAGACGACAAAGCAGAAAAAGCCACTGCCTTGCTTGCTGACCTGCTGGCCAAACAAGATGAAACAATCAGTGCAGCTGTTGACAGGAAAGGAACTGCACTCGCTGCTCAACTCAAGGAAGACACAGACCTGTCCATCCACTCCCATCTAGCTCTTTTTGAAAAAGAGAAATTTGTGGAGCTGATGCGGAAAAACCAGGTCGATGTCCTAAATGACCTTCTGTATCCAACTCCAGAGGACTTTGAAACCCAGAACAATCGCCTAACTGCTGTAGAAGAGCTTCAGGAGACATATGACAAAACTCTGTCTACCATGAACAGCAGGTTAGAGAAGAAAGTTGATGCCTCTGATCAGACAATCAACCATCTGCTTGGTTTTAAAGAAGATGCTGAGGCAAAAATGGAGAAGATGAATGAGGAGATTACCTCTTTACGTACACTCATCAATACCCTCTTTGATGATGTCAAAAAGGGGGAAATCTCTGGAGGAAAGGGAGGTAAAAGCAGCAAGGGCTTAACAGAAGCAGCAGATGCTGGAACAGAAACACCAGCACAAGAAGCACCTGTACCCGCAACTCAACCCAGACCAACCACACCTCCACGACCTGATCCTACTCTTCTAGGATCAGAAACAGCTCAAACTACATCTCACACCCCCAAAGACAAAGGCAAGAAGCCTATAGATGAAGGGGACCAGATAGCAGAGTTGCTGCTTTTTGGAGTGAGCATGGATCAAGCATGTGATCCAATGTTCAGAGCGCAGTTCTACAAGGAACAGGCAGAAAGGGAGAGGAAACTGGCTGCCCAGGAAGCTAAAGAGAAATCCTTCCAAACTCCCTTCTCTTCGCCTTCATCAACAGAGCGTTCGCAGCAACAATCATCTGCATCAACCACCCAGTCCAAAAAGAAGAAGAAGAAACCCTTCTCCTGGAACCTGTCATTACAGAAACAGACACCCAAAGATACATGGGTTCCAGAAGAGGATCAGATTGACTGGGAGAAAGTGAAACAAGGTTTTATTTTGAATAGATATTTTTTGAAGGAGCCTACATATTCTGAAGCAACTCCAGATGAGGATTTCAACAGATACCTTGAGAATTTTGGTGACCAAGAGCTTATACAGAGGATCAGAATAGCTGCTTCTGATGCCAAAATCCAGTTGAAGGCACCTGAGAAAGAATTCATGATCTGCCCAACGATACCAGGCAGTAATCTTCCTGACAAGACTTACATTCTTAACTACATCAACCAGCTAGCCAAGATCAAGGGATACAAGATAGATAACCATGATCCTAACTATGCCAGAGTTAGAGATGGGATCTATGAAAGCATCCAGCTGGTTTCTGATGCACAGAGGGAGAAAATGAAGAAGGGAGGAGCTGCAAGATGGTTTTCATAAACAAATCTTTATATCTTCTGTTTTTGTTTCTTCTGTTAATCTTTTGTACTCAACAATTCACACATCAATGAATTTGGAGTTTTTCTTATCTCTCTGTTATTTACTGTTATTTAACTTAAATAACAAATTAACCTGTTTGTCCAGAACATGATACAAGTAACATTGTTTTTACTGAGTGTGGTTTTGACATCATCAAAAAGGGGGAAATTGTTGGGAACCCCATAACATTTCTTAGTTTTGATGATGGTTTTTCAAAACACACTTGATATAATACATGTTCTGTACCTTCTATTTGGTTTCAGCATAACAGATAGTCGAAACTGGTTCAAACAGAACGATAGAAGATGTCTTGAACAGATGCTAAAACCAGCAAGTCTCAAGCAGAAGGCTGGAACAGAAAGCTGGAGCAGAAGACTAAGATTAGAGACATAACGCTAAAACCAGCAAGTCTCAAGTTGAAGGCTGGGACAGAAAGCTAAGTCTCAAGACAGAAAGCTCAACCAGCAAGTCTCAAGACAGAATGCTAAATCAGAGAGTCTCAAACCAGAGAATCTCAAACCAGAGAATCTCAAACCAGAGAATCTCAAACCAGAGAGTCTCAAACCAGAGAATCTCAAACCAGAAAGTTTCAAACCAGAAAGTCTCAAAATGAAGCTAGTCAACTTTGACAGAAAGTTAAAACCAGAAAGGCTTCAAACAGAAAGATGGAAGATGTTTCGAGCAGAATGTACTCCTACCAGAAAGCATTGTCTACCAGAAAGTAGTTCAACCAGAAAATGGTTAACGTATGCCCAACCAGAAAAGCATCTCAACCAGAAAGTCACTAGACCAGAAAGGATACATCCAGAAGGGTAGAAGCAAACCAGATAGAGCATAACCAAATCTGTCAATGAAGCATTAAAGACTTTCCATCAAAGAAATAGAAACTGAATCATTGATTGATATGAAGAAGGAAAGCAAATCACAGATGATCTGCTTACCATTCATAAAAGATTCAATCAACAAATCTACAAGGAAATAAGAGATACGATTGATTGGCAATTAACAAATCAAATCAAGCCAATCAACAAACGGCTAGAATTTCAAATTCAGAGCCTATATATGTTTGAAGATTTAAAGTCTGAAATACTGAAGAATATTCACAAGCGCTATACAGCAGAAACACTTTCAAGCACTCTATCTCTAAATCAGACTTAAGCTTCAACATGTTCGTGATCATAATCACACCAAACCACCTCGATTCAAGTCTGTCTTATCGAGAGAAGGAGATCTTTACTAGCTAGTAGTTTTCTAGTGGATTAACGTGAAGATAGCCTCTGTTTACAGTAGTTTTCTGTAAGTTGTAAAGGGACACGACCCTTATTCGTGCATAAGTTTCAAAACCTGTTTGTACTTGAAACTTGTGGCTCGTTCTCAGCGAGGTTAAATAAGAAGAGTATCCTAGTAGTGGATATCTAATCCAGTTTGGATTAGACCGTGGACGTAGGGGGTTTCCCGAACCACGTAAAAATAACTGTGTTATTTAAATTCTGCATTTTATATTCAGTTGTTTTTATTCTGCATCTATCATACTCATTCAAATCTGCATTCTTAATCAACCTCTAAATATTCGATTAAGTCTTCAAAAGATTTTCATAACAAGAGCACCGACTAAAGTCCACCATTATTCCGCACACAATACTTAGTTTGAAAACAAGTTCACACTTGCTTTCTGCTTTGTATATCTCACTTGAGAGAATTTATCTGGATAGAGTCTAATTGATTGAAAATCAATCTGTTCTATCACTTTGAGCAATCTGTAAATCAGAAAGCTTACATCTCTCTGATTAATTTAGTCAAGTAAACTGAAAAGTTTGCATTTGGTGTATTCCCCCCCCATACACCAAACCTTGCTCTTTCGGGACCAACAAATACATGACAATCATGACTTTTCATTCCAAACACCTTAAGCTTTTGCATGTCCACACAACGGCTCATATTTGAAACATAACCATCAGGAAATTTGAGTTTTCGGACCCATTCACACAAGACCTTTTTCTCCCCCTTTCCAAGTGTGTAAGAAGCTTTTGGGTATCTATCATTACCCTCCTTGGGCATCAACTCCGGCCTGTTGCAATAAATATTAAGCTCTTCGCGAGATTTGAATGTATCCTTTGTCTTCCCTTCAACATTCATCACAGTGTTAAACAAATTATCAAACACATTCTTCTCTATGTGCATGACATCCAAATTGTGTGTGATTTTTAAACAGCTCCAATAAGGCAAGTCCCAAAAAATACTCTCTTTTTTTCCACCCAATACCCTTCAAGATCTCCTCATTTGTGCCCTAACTACCCACCTCTGTTACCTTTTTATGTCCGAGCTACTCGATTTCTGATAGGGTTTGTTGGGAACCCTACAATGGTATATTAGTTTTAATGATGTTATTCGAAACAACACTTAGTTAAAATATGAATTCTTAAAACCAAGTAATTGATGTTATCTGTTAAGGTACAGCTAAAGTATTGAAGAAGCAGATGGTACAATTTTACTATCTGTACTATCCTTCTCAAGTTGTCCTGGACACATCAATTATGTTCACAAAGGTTAAAACTCATTGTAATAATAGCGAGTTATTTTGAGCAGATCGAGTTCTCGATATGTTCACAATATTAACAGCTCGTTGTCCCTTGCTTTATATTGGTTTTTGAAATCTGTTCTAGATTAGATTTTACAAGATCAAAATTGTAAAAGGAAAGTTTGAATTTTCAAACTTACTTATATTGATCTATCTCTATCTAGCTGTATAGGGAAGTCTTGAAGCGAAACAGCGAGTTGCACTTCTACAGACCGTTAAAGAACAGCGAGACAACGTGATTGTTTATAAGGAACAGCGAGACAACGTGATTGTCAACAAAGTACAGCGAGATACAAATTGTCTATATGGAACAGCGAGACAATACAAGCAGCTAGAAACAAATATCGTAGGAAACGATATGCACCTGCTCATCAACAGCTAATGAAACAGCTAGAGCAAATGGAACAGCTAGAATTCATGAAACAGCTAAAGACTATGGGACAGCGAGACATATGAACAACAGATCGTAATCTCATATGCGATATGTTAACTCAAACTTCTCCAAAGGTCAAGATCAAGTACATGTTAATTGTGAATCAAACCAATTAACAAAGTGTGGACAGCTCGTCTCAAAGATATTGTAGGAAACAATATACATCTGTGGTAAGAGAGCGAGCTGTTATAATCCACACCATACTACGGTGGACTGCCGACATACCTAAATTTGTCTCAAATCAACCACTCCGTATATTGTCACATCAACAACATACTTTAAGGAATGAAGTACAAGAATATCAAAATTCCAGTACGGTAAATCATTCCCTGTATGGCAATACATTGGGAAATGTCATGAAAGGTGGTAACCACTCTCATTTTGACAGCGCGTGCTTCAACAACACTGCCATGCATTTAATGCAGTCATTAATGCGATGAAGAAGGACATCTTCTTCTCCAACGGATAGTTTTCTTCAAAGAGGCTATAAATACCACATTCACCTCCAGGAACGGGTACGAGAATTCACGATTACAAAGCTCAAACTCTGCTCAAATATCTTCAAATATTCAAAGCTCTAAAAGCACTCCTTCAAGCTCTAGAATTCTCTGAGTGCTTTATTATTCTTTTGAAGATAGTTTCTGGAAATTTGTTGTTTACAAAACCCAAGTTAGGATCTAGCTTTGATCCAAAAGTTGTAAGATTTAGATTGTAGTTCTTCAATCTAAGAAGTGTAATCTCAAGTTGTTATCTAGTTTTGATAAAGCTTGAGGCTCGTACTCAACGAGTAAAAAGAAAGGAGACATAGTAGATTTCGATCTAGTTTTGATCGAGCCGTGGACGTAGGGAAAGTTTATCCCGAACCACGTTAAATACCTTGTGTTCTTACTTTCTGTTTTACTTTACTATCATATTCTCCATAATCTTGCATTAACTTGGTTGTGTTAAAGATTGACTAAAGAAAACGTTTTTAACTACAAAGAGCATTAACCACCGAATTCCGCACACAACATTAATCAAGATTAACTTTCTTAAAGTTAATCTTATTAAGTGTTTCTTTTCACTTAAGGTTTATTTGAGTTAAGGTGCTTCTTCTTCCCAAGAAGAAACCCTAAACTAACCTAAGCTTACTTTATTTTAAAGTGTGCTTAATTAAGCCTTATACTTAAACTTTGAACAAGAAAACCAGAAAGGTTTTGAATTGGTGTATACCCCCCCCCACCCTCCCCCCCCCCATACACCAATCTAGTTCTTTCGGGACCAACAAGTGGTATCAGAGCAGTGGTCCATTTTGACCATTGTTTCTATTTCACAAGAGATTATCTCTATGTGGTCATCTTGGATAGATCTTGAAAACGTTTTCACAGCATATTGCATTTGCATTTATATTTAATCATCTACTTTGAAGCTATGGAAGGACAGATGATACGTGCTTGTGAGGATTTCTCCATTGCTGGATATGAAGACTGGAGTTTCAGAATTGAGATGTGTTTACGTGCACAACATATCAAAATGTGGAAGGTCATTACTGATGGACCCATTAAAATCATGAACAAGGGAAGTGCTGAGATAAAGGATGGAACTGGTCCAACTCCTTCACTGGCCATAGTTGAAAAAGAAAAGACTATTGACGAATACACTGTTGAAGAAAGAAAAGAAGCTGGACTCGATGACTTTGCCAAAGGTCTAATTTCGAGTACAGTAAGAGGCGTGTACTTAGCCAAAATCAGACATCTTCAAACTGCCAAGGAGATGTGGGATGTACTCAAAGAAATCAGCCGTGGATCAGAGATCATCCAAGAAAACAAGTTGTCTATCGCTTGTAACAAATTTGAAGAATTCAAAATGAAGTCTGGAGAGACTATAGCTCAAATGAAGAATCGGTTCACCGAAGTGTTGATTGAAATAACCATCATCGACAAAAACAAGTATTCTCAACGAGAGAAAAACTTGAAAGTCATTCGAGCTCTACCAACTACTTGGGAAATCTACTCAGCCATGCATCCCATGATGCCAGAGTTTAATTCTCTTACCACTGACTCTCTATTTGATTTACTCACTGGAAATGAGTACGAGATTAATCGTATTCATGGTTTAACTAATTCATCCTCTAGCAAACCTTCCTCTGCAGGAAACCATAATAAGGAAACTGCCTTCAAAGCCAAGCTAAAAGAAAAGGAGGTGGAAAGAAAATCTGCACCTGTTGTAGTGGTAAAGGATTCATCAAGTTCGGATGATGAAAACTACCCCACCAAGAACTACTTTGAAGAATACTCACTTATGGCTCAACGATTCTAGAAAATGGAGCTAAGGGGAAACCGATACAAGCGTCTCTACAAAGATAACAATAGAAATTTCAAAGGGAGAGATCGATCTGGAGATCGACCGGAGAAGAGGAATGAGGTAAAATCTACCTCATATGTTAAAGCTGACCTATCTGAATTTTCCTATTTTAAATGTGGTAGGAAAGGTCACTTCAAAACAGACTGCCCCGATATCTCCAAGGCAGAAAGAGAAGAACTCAGAAGCAAGCGAGATAAAAAGCTTCGAGAACAACAAAAAGCCATGCTTGCTGAAGAACAAGCTGCTCCAAGCACATTAACGGATAGCTCGACCGACAACGATGAAGCCTTTTTAGCAAATGAACTGGATCTTGACTGGGATGAATGCCTCATGGGTCATGACAACGGACTCGACAACAATGAGGTAGAAAATAATTATTCTTCTCCTATTTCTAACTCACCTTTATATGACTCGGGTGAAGAAGAAGAGATAGATGAAGAAGATGAAGACGATCTGTCCATTGAAGACTTCACCAAGCTCATGGAAGATCATGCGAGATTGAACAAGATGTTCAAACATGCGATAAAAGAGAATGGGAGAATGGCAAACACTATTCAAGAGATGAAAGAAATCAGCAGCTCATTCAATGATAGGGAAAACGCTCTACTCAAACAACTCAAAGACAAGAGCGAAGAAAATTACACTTTGAATGCCAAGATTTCTGATCTCATTGATCGAGAAGCTTCTGCACAACGAAAAGTCGATGATTTGAGTGCCATGGTAAATCACTCAATACACAAAAAGGAGGTTAGGATTCAACTTGTTGGGAACCCTATAGATTAGTGTTGATGATGGTTTCTCGAAACA
>JAPKLX010003272.1:0-11387 GCA_026898415.1 Leonotis leonurus | reverse complement strand
TGTTGGGAACCCCATAAAATATTCTAAGTTTTGATGATGCTTCTTCAAAACACACTTGGTATAATACATGTTCTGTACCCTTTGTTTTTGGTTTTAGCTTAACAGATAGTCGAAGCTTCAAACAGAAGGATAGAAGTTGTCTAAGACAGATACTAAAACCAGCCAGTCTCAAGCAGAAGGCTGGAGCAGAAGGCTAAGTCTTAAGACAGAACGCTGAACCAGCAAGTCTCAAGACAAGAACGCTAACCAGCAAGTCTTAAGACAGAACGCTAACCAGCAAGTCTTAAGACAGAACGCTAACCAGCAAGTCTCTAAACCAGAAAGTCTCAAAATGAAGCTAGTCAACTTTGACAAAAAAAAAAGTTAAAACCAGAAAGGCTTCAAACAGAAAGATGGAAGATGCTTCGAGCAGAAAGTACTTCTACCAGAAAGTACTCTACCAAAAAGTATTCTACCAGAAAGTACTCAACCAGAAAATGTCTAAGTCTATACTCAACCAGAAAGTCACTAGACCAGAGAGAACACAACCAGAAGGTCAGAAGCAAACCAGAAAGAGCAAAACCAAATCTGTCAAAGAAGTATTAAAGACTTTCCATCGAAGAAATAGAAACTGAATCACTGATTGACATGAAGAAGGAAAGCAATCACAGATGATCTGCTTTCCATACATAGAAGATTCAGTCAACAACTCTACAAGGAAAGAAGAGTTATGACTGATTGGCAATCTACAAATCAAATCACGCCAATCAACAAACGGCTAGAATTTCAAATTCAAGCCTATATATGTTAGAAGTTTCAAAGTCTGAATATATGCAAGCGCTATACTGCAGAAATATTCTCAAGCACTCTATCTTCAAATCAGACAAAAGCTTCAAACCGTTCGTGATCGCAATCACACCTCGATTCAAGTCTGTCTTATCGAGAGAAGGAGATCTTTACTAGCTAGTAATTTTCTAGTGGATTAACGTGAAGATAGCCTCTGTTTACAGTAGTTTTCTGTAAGTTGTAAAGGGACACGACCCTTATTCGTGCATAAGTTTCAATAAGGTTTGTAATTGAAACTTGTGGCTCGTTCTCAGCGAGGTTAAATAAGAAGAGTATCCTAGTAGTGGATATCTAATCCAGTTTGGATTAGACCGTGGACGTAGGGGGTTTCCCGAACCACGTAAAAATAACTGTGCCATTTAAATTCTGCATTTATATTCAGTTGTTTTTATTCTGCATCTATCATACTCATTCAAATCTGCATTCTTAATCAACCTCTAAATACTCGATTAAGTTTTCAAAAGGTTTTCTTAACAAGAGCACCAACTAAGTCCACCATTATTCCGCACACAAAACATTGTTTGGAATCAAGTTCACACTTGCTTTCTGCTCTGTTTATCTCACGTGAGAGATCTTACTTGGATAGAACTTAATTGATTAGAAAATCACAGTGTTCTATCATCTAGAGCAATCTGTAATTCAGAAGGCTCACATCTCTCTGATTGAAATTGTCAAGTAAACTGAAAAGTTTGCATTTGGTGTATTCCCCCCCCATACACCAAACCTTGCTCTTTCGGGACCAACAAGTGGTATCAGAGCAGTGGTTCATACGACCATTGTTTTGTTTTCACAAGGTTAATACCTGCGTGGTCAACTTGAATAGATCTAGAAAATCTTTTCATCATCTGCATATTATCTGTTATGGAATCATCTGTTATCAGGGCATGCGAAGAATTCTCCATCCAAGGTTACAGAGAATGGAGCTTCAGAATCAAGATGTGTCTCAAAGCTCATCACTGCCTGATGTGGAAGGTGATAGAAGAAGGACCTTTGGCAATTACCGAAGAAACCACTCGTATCACTGAGACAGGAGCAGTGAAGGAAACTGTACTGAAAGACCCCAGAAAGTATACTTCGGAAGAAAGAAGAGAAGCAAATCTTGATGATTTTGCTAAAGGAGTTATCTCCAGCACTGTAAAAGGAGTTCATCTGGCCAAGATCCAAGATCTTGATACAGCCAAAGAAATGTGGGAAGCACTAAGAGATCTCAGCCTAGGATCTGAAGCTATGATCGAGAACAAGCTATCCCTAGCATGTAATAAGTTCGATGAATTCAAAATGAAGCCTGGAGAAACTATTGAACAAATGAAGAACAGGTTCACTGAAGTATTACTTGAGGTGTCTGCCTTCAAAAAGGATAAGTACACACAGAGAGAGAAGAATCTCAAGATTCTTAGAGCTTTACCACCAAGCTGGGAAATCTATTCAGCTATGCAACCTCTACGTGCTGATTTCAATGATCTGTCTGTAGAAGCACTATTTGATCATCTAGCTGTCCATGAATGTGACATCAGAAGGATACATGGACCAGATCACTCCTCCAGCAAGAAGAATGAAACTAGCACTAAGAAGGAGAAAGAGACTGCCTTCAAAGCGAAGTGCAAAACAGATGAATCAACTTCATCTGTTGCATCAGAAGAAGGAGGATATGATAAGTTACTGAAAGAATTCTCATTGATTGCTAAGAGAATGGACAAGATGGAAGTCAGATCAAGAAAGTATCGAAGGTTCTACAAAGACAACAAGAGTAGATACCAGAAGAACGAAGAAGCAGAACGATCTGATGACAAAACAGAAAGAAGAGGTAATGGTAAAATCACTAATCCTACTGACTATACTTGCTATGGTTGTGGAAGAACAGGACACTTCAAGACAGATTGTCCTGACCTATCCAAAAGTCAGAGAGAAGAACTACGAGCTAAAAGGGACAGAAAGCTAAAAGCTCAACGTAAAGCTATGATAGCAGAAGAAAAGGAAGAAGATGATTCCAGCTCAAGCCATCTATCTGATAGTTCAACAGAAGATGATGAAGCATTCTTTGCTAAAGAAGAAGAAGACTGGGATGAATGCTTTGCAGGACTAGACAACGGTCTAGATGATGTAGAGGTAAACTCTTGCAACTCTAACTCATCAAATGATATCGACCTGGATCAGGAAATGGAAGATCAAGATGAATATTCATGGGATGAAGTTAATGAGATGTTCAAGAGTTACTCAAGTATCAAGAGACTTTTCAGAAAAGTTGTTGAAGAAAATGACAGATTGAAGAAAACTGAAGAGATATTGAGTAAAGCAAACACTAAGTTTGTTGCTAACATCAATGTTCTGGAAGAACAGATCAAGAGCAAAGACAGTGAGATTCATTCCTTGAACTCAAAAGTCAAAGATCTTATAAATAGGAATAACATTGCTGAAGAGAAGATCAAGAAAGGAAAAGAAATGATCTACAAGAGTGATGAACGTGCTAAACTGCTAATTAACATGCAGCAAAAGGGCACTTCTGGATTAGGATATCCAAGTCACACAGAAAAAGCAGCAGGTCCAATGAAATTCGTACCAGAAAGAAGACAGATACCAGATCAAGTAATAAATTTGAAAAATAAGAAAGATCTTCCCCAGAAGATGATGATTAAGCAAGCTGGTAACAGACAATATCATCAAATCAAAGGATATCCTGCTAACTACACTGAATCTAAACAACAGCCCAAAACTAAAGTCAACAGGACATCACAGAAGAAAGCAGAAAGCAAAGGATCAGAGAGATATCATCCATCTGTTCTTCACTCAAAGTCCATTGTTGATGTGAATGGGAATATCATCACAAGCTACATTACTGTTCCAAATTTAAAGCTATTCTGGATTCAAAAAGGGATCTTTGCTAATAACCAAGCACCCAGACAATAAAGGGTAGCTAAGCTTATCTAATTGCAGGACCAGAAGGCTGCAAGAAGAAGCAAGATTGCAAAAGGAACAATCTGGATAATTGATAGTGGCTGTTCAAAACACATGACATGTGACAAGAACCTACTATCAGACTACATAGAGAAACCAGGACCTCATGTCACTTTTGGATGTAATTCAAAAGGATATACCAGAGGATATGGAAACATAAAAGTAGGCAAGACCACCATTTCAAATGTCTCATATGTTGAAGGTCTCAGCCACAATCTGTTCTCTGTAAGTCAGTTCTGCACCAATGGTAACCAAATTATTTTTGACACTAACAACTGTCTGGTGAAGAACAAGGAAGGAGATGAGATACTCCTTACCGGGATATTGCAGGATAGACTATATATTGTGCAATGGAACAACCAGATAGAGACCTGTCTGGTCACTAAGACAGTGTCAGAAACTAGCTGGCTATGGCATAAAAGATTAAGTCATCTCAACTTCAAAACAATCAATAAGATTGCACGAGAAAAACTAGTTGATGGTCTGCCAGAACAAATCTATGACAAGAATCACATATGTGAAGCATGTCAAGCAGGAAAGCAGACCAGATCATCTTTCTCAAGCAAATCTGTCCAGAGCTCATCCAGAATATTAGAGTTACTACATTTAGACTTATTTGGTCCAGTTAAACCATTAAGCATAAATGGTAGGAAATATACTCTAGTCATCATTGATGATTATTCAAGATTTACTTGGGTAATATTCTTGTATAAGAAGAACGAAACTATGGAGAAGCTGCCATCTTTTCTCAATAAGATCACCAAGAAAAAGGAAGTTTCTGTTACCACCATCAGAACAGATCGTGAAACAGAATTCCTAAACCAGAAGGTTGAGGAATACTGCAACCAGATGGGAATCACTCATCAGACATCTGCTGCAAGAACTCCTCAACAGAATGGAGTTGTTGAGAGAAGAAACAGATCATTAAAAGAAGCAGCACGTACTATGCTCAATGCAACCAGTTTGCCAAAGAAATTTTGGGCAGAAGCCATCTATACAGCGTGCTACACCCAGAACAGATCAGTTGTTACCATCAGACATGGGAAGACACCCTACGAGATATGGAACAACAGAAAGCCTAGGATTCATTATTTTCGTTCTTTTGGCTGTTTGTGTTACATACACAATAATGGGAAATCTCAGTTGAAAACCTTTGATAGCAAAGCTGATCCAGGAATATTCTTAGGATATTCTGATGTTAGCAAAGCTTATAGAGTTTTTAACAAGAGGACTCACATTGTGGAGGTAACACCTCATATTGTGTTTGATGAATCTGTTATTAGTGACAGAGAGCTAGACATTGATCAAACACTTGACCAGAACATAAACCAGAAAGCAGTCCAGAACAAGAATCAGAAAGAAAAAGCAATTCTGTTAGAAGATATTCTAATCTGGAATACATCAGAAGAATATGAAGTTGAAATTCCAAACAATGCTGAAACTGAAAGCTTACAGCAAGGGGGAACAGAACAGACAACACCAGAAGGCAATCAGCCAGAAGGTGAAAATAATCTTAATGAACCAGAACCAGATCAACCAGAAGAATCAAGCAATACAAATGGTTGGAATAATGATCAAGAAGAACCAGAAGATGAAAATCCATTTCAAACTTCTCATCCAGAATTTGAGGACCCAACAGATGAACCAGAACATGAGATATCAGAAGAGGAGATGTCTAGCAGAAGGAAATGGATTCAAGAAAATCACCCTTCTGAACAGATTGTTGGGAACCCAACAGATAGAGTGAGAACCAGAAGAATGCATGGAGAAAGTGCACTTCTCAGCTGTTATCTATCACGTATTGAACCCTCTGACACCTATGAAGCGCTTAGAGATGCAGACTGGGTCATAGCTATGCAAGAAGAACTCAATGAGTTCAAGAGAAACCAAGTCTGGTATATGGTAGACAGACCAAAACATCAAGGAGTGATAGGTGTAAAATGGGTATTCAAAAACAAACGAGATGAAAATGGAGAAGTAGTCAGAAACAAGGCTAGACTAGTTGCAAAGGGATACAATCAACAGGAAGGTATCGACTTCGATGAAACCTTTGCACCTGTGGCCAGATTGGAAGCAATTAGGCTATTTCTAGCATATGCTGCATACAAGAGATTCAAAGTATACCAAATGGATGTTAAAAGTGCATTCCTAAATGGCATACTAGAAGAAGAAGTATATGTTGAGCAACCACCTGGATTTGAAGAAGAAAATCCTGACCAAAGAGTATATAGACTAGCCAAAGCTGTCTATGGGTTGAAACAGGCACCCAGAGCGTGGTATGAAACATTATCAACATTCCTACTGGAATCAGGCTTCAGAAGAGGTTCTGTTGACAAGACACTGTTTATCATCAAAGTCAAAGAACATATTCTGCTGGTCCAGATATATGTCGATGACATAATCTTTGGATCACAATCTCCCTATCTGTGTGACAAATTTGCAGAACTAATGAAGAACAAATACCAGATGTCCATGATGGGTGAGATGAATTTCTTTTTAGGATTGCAGGTAAAACAATTACCAGATGGTATCTTTGTTAATCAAGCAAAGTACATCAACGATCTGCTAGTCAAGTTTGGAATGAAGGATAGCAGAACAGTAAAAATTCCAATGCAATCAAATGGAAAGATAGATCCAGACCCAGAAGGAAAACCAGCAAATATTACTCAATATAGAGGAATTATTGGCTCTCTGCTATACCTTACAGCAAGCCGTCCAGATATCACATATGCCGTTGGAGTTTGCGCCAGATATCAAGCCAATCCTAAAGAATCACACATGGAAGCTGCCAAAAAGATACTTAGATATCTTAAAGGCACAGCCAATATTGGTCTCTGGTATCCACAAGATGATAATTTTGAGCTTACAGGTTACTCTGATTCAGATTATGCAGGATGCAAACTGGACAGAAAGTCAACCTCTGGAACGTGTCAATTTCTTGGAAACAAGTTGATATCTTGGTTTTCAAAGAAACAGACATCTGTTGCTACATCAACCACAGAAGCAGAATATATGGCTGCTGGAAGCTGTTGTGCACAGATACTCTGGTTGAAACAGCAATTAAGAGATTATGAGATTGATGTAAAGGAGATACCTATATTCTGTGACAGCTCAAGTGCTATAGCTATAACACAGAATCCAGTACTCCACACAAGATGCAAACATGTCGATGTGAGACATCATTTTATTAGAGATCATGTAGAGAGAAAACACATCAAGATTGAGAAGATTCATACAGACATCCAACGTGCTGACATCTTAACTAAAGCATTACCAGATGAAAGATTTAAGATGCTATGTGGAAAACTTGGACTACTCAGTCTGGATGAACATGACCAGAAGACTACAAGATAGCCATGACCAGAAGGTTACCAGATAGTCATGACCAGAAGACTACCAGATAGTCATGACCAGAAGACTACCAGATAGTCATGACCAGAAGACTACAAGATAGCCATGACCAGAAGACTACCAGATAGTCATGACCAGAAGGCTACCAGTTAGCTAATACCAGAAAGCTAATTACAAGAATGACAGAAAGATCAGCTGAAATAAAATACACGTGGCATAATTTTATCAATTAATTGACGAAAAAGCCATGTGAAATTATTTCTTAAATGCTAAGTCAAGGGGGATCTTTTAAGGAAATTGAAGCGTCAAGATAAAAGACGTCACTCTCCTAGGTTACAGAATTGTAAAAGATATTTTTACCCTAGATTTAATAAATCTTCTATTTTTATCATGATTAGCACAACCTTGGGAACTGGGATCGAGGAAATCCCTGCAAGAAACAGGAAAAAGGAAAGTTGCCAAAAGTGAGAGATACGCACACGCTCGCATATAGACCCTAGGATCTAGAGCGTTCATCTCACGCAAGGAAAGGCGGCAAAACAAATCTTGAAGCGGGAAAAATCTAAAAAGGGAGAAAATCTTTTCAACTCTTCGAATTTCTTTTCTCTTAAATTATTTTTGTTATATATTTGTGCGATATCTTCTCTTAACTGTTCACCTTCACTTTTCTCGCACTGTGCACTTCTCAAATTTTAAGCACTTAAGTTTTTCCCAAATTCTCTGCAACTCTTCTCCAAAACTGTCTTAGCGTTTGACTATGGCACCTCAAACTTCACTCTTTATGCAACACGTAGCTGAGGTTCAGAAATTTCTCTCACCTGAACCGTACGCTGTACTTGAAACCCATGGCTTTCGAAAGCTTGATGAAATTTTTGCCATGGTTTCACGCTGCAAAGGTTTTAATTTTATTTCTTTCTTTTATATATCTGAAGTTCATTGCATATTCTGTGGCTTCTTGTTCTATGAACTGCTATTATCACTGTTCCTGTGTGTATACTTATACTTGTTCATATGAACTGATGAATATGTCCATATTTGTGTGAATGCTCTCATGATGCTAGGTTTTTGCAATATTGTCACCTCACATCCTAAGATGTTTTTGGCAAAACAAGTAGCATCCTTTTATTTGACATGAAGCGGTTGAGATAATGATGGTAGTCCCTATCTCCTACACTGGAAGGATGTTCCAAAGATCTCTGCTTCAACCGGGTTACAAGTTGCTACTGGAATTAGTACAGAGGATTTTTCTGAATCACAGCGGGACATATGATCAAGTGACCCCTGAGAAGTTCAGAATCCTCACAGCTGTTGTTCTCAATCTACGAGTCAACTGGAGCAGGATCCTATTTGAACTGATGGCGAAGGAAGCTAAGTTGGTTACTTACACCAAAGACAGCAGAGGCAGAGGTACTTCGGTGGAAGTTAGGAGAAATCTGAGACACTCCACCAAGATCAGCTTGATGATTGAAAGATTCTTCAAGCAGAAAATCTGGGATGACGCTGAGGAATACAACATCAACCACTCTATTCCCAAAGACCAACACCAGCTGGAGATGTCATTGGGACTGGCACCTCAATTTTTCAACAAAATACCGGATGAAGTACATAAAGCAGCAGCACTGGAAGTGGGTAGCTCCAACCCTGCATGGGTTCCACCTACCAAAGGTGTGGAGAAAAAGAAGGAGAAGGTGGTGAAAGAAAAGACAGCCAGAAAGCGAGGCAGTTCTGTGGAGACAGAAACTTCTGCCTCCCTGCCAAAACAGAAGAAGAGAAGACTTCAGAAAGTGCAGGAACCATCATCACCAGCAGCAGCAACAGAGGAACAGTCTGACATACCAGAACCAGAAGAAGAGGCACCTCAGACAGCAACAGAACAAGCAGAAACAACAGCAGAAGTGCCACCAGAAACACCTCATCCGGAGAAAGACTTTTCTCCCGCCAGAACAGCTACACCTTCTCCACCTCGGATGGAAAGGATTAGTGAAGAAGAAGAAGGAGAGTCCGCTGATGAGGAGGAAGAGAAAAAGCGACAGGCAGAGAGTGTGATCAATCTGCTTGAGAATGAAGCAGAACACTCAGTGCTGGCAGACTTTCCTGGTATACAATCCTTACCAGAAAGTTTGAATGCAGCAAAGCGTATCAAATTCTACTTGCTGGTTAAAGACAGCGAGTACTACATTTTCGATGCTTTGCTTCAACTCAAGTCAATCGAAGATTTAAAGAAGGAAGAGGCAACTTTGTGAACTCCATACACCATGGAAGAATTGTTGCTCAAAAATTGAAGAAACATGTGAATTTCTACACCATGGAAGAATTGTTGGAACGAGAGCCCAACACCTTCAACAATTTTCAGCTCGATAATCTGATCACTCTGCGAGTTGAAGATCACATGACCGATGTCTGCAACTCCATACAAGAGAAGGCCACTCAAATCCTTTCTGACTTTAATCAACATCAGAAGGATTATGTGAATGACATGGACAAGGACCTCAGAGGCAAACTCAGAAAGATTAGGGATGAACTGAATAAAAAGATGGATGATGATAGAGCAGCAACTGAAGCAGGTCAAGCCAAAATCAACCTACGCCTGACTGGAATTGATGAAAAAGCTGAAAAAGCCACTTCCTTGCTAGCTGATTTGCTGGCCAAACAAGATGAAACAATCAGTGCAGCTGTTGACAAGAAAGGAACTGCACTCGCTGCTCAACTCAAGGAAGACACAGACCTGTCCATCCACTCCCATCTAGCTCTTTTTGAAAAAGAGAAATTTGTGGAGCTGATGCGGAAAAACCAGGTCGATGTCTTAAATGACCTTCTGTATCCAACTCCAGAGGACTTTGAAACCTAGAACAATCGCCTAACTGCTGTAGAAGAGCTTCAGGAGACATATGACAAAACTCTGTCTACCATGAACAGCAGGTTAGAGAAGAAAGTTGATGCCTCTGATCAGACAATCAACCATCTGCTTGGTTTTAAAGAAGATGCTGAGGCAAAGATGGAGAAGATGAATGAGGAGATTACCTCTTTACGTACACTCATCAATACCCTCTTTGATGATGTCAAAAAGGGGGAAATCTCTGGAGGAAAGGGAGGTAAAAGCAGCAAAGGCTTAACCGAAGCAACAGATGCTGGAACAGAAACACCAGCACAAGAAGCACCTGTACCAGCAACTCAACCCAGACCAACCACACCTCCAAGACCTGATCCTACTCTTCTAGGATCAGAACCAGCTCAAACTACATCTCACACCCCCAAAGACAAAGGCAAGAAGCCTATAGATGAAGGGGACCAGATAGCAGAGTTGCTGCTTTTTGGAGTGAGCATGGATCAGGCCTGTGATCCAATGTTCAGAGCGCAGTTCTACAAGGAACAGGCAGAGAGGGAGAGGAAACTGGCTGCCCAGGAAGCTAAAGAGAAATCCTTCCAAACTCCCTTCTCTTCGCCTTCATCAACAGAGCGTTCGCAGCAACAATCATCTGCATCAACCACCCAGTCCAAAAAGAAGAAGAAGAAACCCTTCTCCTGGAACCTGTCATTACAGAAACAGACACCCAATGATACATGGGTTCCAGAAGAGGATCAGATTGACTGGGAGAAAGTAAAGCAAGGTTTTATTTTGAATAGATATTTTTTGAAGGAGCCTACATATTCTGAAGCAACTCCAGATGAGGATTTCAACAGATACCTTGAGAATTTTGGTGATCAAGAGCTTATACAGAGGATCAGAAAAGCTGCTTCTGATGCCAAAATCCAGCTGAAGGCACCAGAGAAAGAATTCATGATCTGCCCAACTATACCAGGCAGCAATCTTCCTGACAAGACATACATTTTGAACTACATCAATCAGCTGGCTAAGATCAAGGGATACAAAATAGATAATCATGATCCTAACTATGCCAGAGTTAGAGATGGAATCTATGAGAGCATCCAGCTGGTATCTGACGCGCAGAAAGAGAAAATGAAGAAGAGCGGAGCAGCTAGATGGTTCTCTTAGATAGAATTTACCTTCTGTTTTTTTTCTCCGAGTTATCCCTTCTGAATTCCTGTACTCATCAATTCATATATCAATGAATTTGGAGTTCTTATATCTTTTCTGTTGCTTACTGTTATTTAACTTAAATAACAAATTAACCTATCTGTCCAGAACATGATACAAGTTACATTGTTTTCACTGACTAAGTGTGGTTTTGACATCATCAAAAAGGGGGAAATTGTTGGGAACCCCATAAAATATTCTAAGTTTTGATGATGCTTCTTCA
>JAPKLX010003470.1:0-11075 GCA_026898415.1 Leonotis leonurus | reverse complement strand
TGTTGGGAACCCCATAACATTTCTTAGTTTTGATGATGGTTTTTCAAAACACACTTGATATAATACATGTTCTGTACCTTCTATTTGGTTTCAGCATAACAGATAGTCGAAACTGGTTCAAACAGAACGATAGAAGATGTCTTGAACAGATGCTAAAACCAGCAAGTCTCAAGCAGAAGGCTGGAACAGAAAGCTGGAGCAGAAGACTAAGATTAGAGACATAACGCTAAAACCAGCAAGTCTCAAGTTGAAGGCTGGGACAGAAAGCTAAGTCTCAAGACAGAAAGCTCAACCAGCAAGTCTCAAGACAGAATGCTAAATCAGAGAGTCTCAAACCAGAGAATCTCAAACCAGAGAGTCTCAAACCAGAGAATCTCAAACCAGAAAGTTTCAAACCAGAAAGTCTCAAAATGAAGCTAGTCAACTTTGACAGAAAGTTAAAACCAGAAAGGCTTCAAACAGAAAGATGGAAGATGCTTCGAGCAGAAAGTACTCCTACCAGAAAGCATTGTCTACCAGAAAGTAGTTCAACCAGAAAATGGTTAACGTATGCCCAACCAGAAAAGCATCTCAACCAGAAAGTCACTAGACCAGAAAGGATACATCCAGAAGGGTAGAAGCAAACCAGATAGAGCATAACCAAATCTGTCAATGAAGCATTAAAGACTTTCCATCAAAGAAATAGAAACTGAATCATTGATTGATATGAAGAAGGAAAGCAAATCACAGATGATCTGCTTACCATTCATAAAAGATTCAATCAACAAATCTACAAGGAAATAAGAGATACGATTGATTGGCAATTAACAAATCAAATCAAGCCAATCAACAAACGGCTAGAATTTCAAATTCAGAGCCTATATAAATTTGAAGATTTAAAGTCTGAAGATAAGAACAAGAATATACACAAGCGCTATACAGCAGAAACACTTTCAAGCACTCTATCTCTAAATCAGACTTAAGCTTCAACCTGTTCGTGATCATAATCACACCAAACCACCTCGATTCAAGTCTGTCTTATCGAGAGAAGGAGATCTTTACTAGCTAGTAGTTTTCTAGTGGATTAACGTGAAGATAGCCTCTGTTTACAGTAGTTTTCTGTAAGTTGTAAAGGGACACGACCCTTATTCGTGCATAAGTTTCAAACCAGTTTGTACTTGGAACTTGTGGCTCGTTCTCAGCGAGGTTAAATAAGAAGAGTATCCTAGTAGTGGATATCTAATCCAGTTTGGATTAGACCGTGGACGTAGGGGGTTTCCCGAACCACGTAAAAATAACTGTGTTATTTAAATTCTGCATTTTATATTCAGTTGTTTTTATTCTGCATCTATCATACTCATTCAAATCTGCATTCTTAATCAACCTCTAAATACTCGATTAAGTTTTCAAAAGGTTTTCTTAACAAGAGCACCAACTAAGTCCACCATTATTCCGCACACAAAACATTGTTTGGAATCAAGTTCACACTTGCTTTCTGCTCTGTTTATCTCACGGGAGAGATCTTACTTGGATAGAACTTAATTGATTAGAAAATCACAATGTTCTATCATCTAGAGCAATCTGTAATTCAGAAGGCTCACATCTCTCTGATTGTAATTGTCAAGTAAACTGAAAAGTTTGCATTTGGTGTATTCCCCCCCCATACACCAAACCTTGCTCTTTCGGGACCAACAAGTGGTATCAGAGCAGTGGTTCATACGACCATTGTTTTGTTTTCACAAGGTTAATACCTGCGTGGTCAACTTGAATAGATCTAGAAAATCTTTTCATCATCTGCATACTATCTGTTATGGAATCATCTGTTATCAGGGCATGCGAAGAATTCTCCATCCAAGGTTACAGAGAATGGAGCTTCAGAATCAAGATGTGTCTCAAAGCTCATCACTGCCTGATGTGGAAGGTAATAGAAGAAGGACCTTTGGCTATTACAGAAGAAACCACTCGTATCACTGAAACAGGAGCAGTCAAGGAAACTGTACTGAAAGACCCCAGAAAGTATACTTCTGAAGAAAGAAGAGAAGCAAACCTTGATGATTTTGCTAAAGGAGTTATCTCCAGTACTGTGAAAGGAGTTCATCTGGCCAAGATCCAAGATCTTGATACAGCCAAAGAAATGTGGGAAGCACTAAGAGATCTCAGCCTAGGATCTGAAGCTATGATCGAGAACAAGCTATCCCTAGCATGTAATAAGTTCGATGAATTCAAAATGAAGCCTGGAGAAACCATTGAACAAATGAAGAACAGGTTCACTGAAGTATTACTTGAAGTGTCTGCCTTCAAAAAGGATAAGTACACACAGAGAGAGAAGAACCTCAAGATTCTTAGAGCTTTACCACCAAGCTGGGAAATCTATTCAGCTATGCAACCTCTACGTGCTGATTTCAATGATCTGTCTGTAGAAGCACTATTTGATCATTTAGCTGTCCATGAATGTGATATCAGAAGGATACATGGAACAGATCATTCCTCCAGCAAGAAGAATGAAACTAGCACTAAGAAGGAGAAAGAGACTGCCTTCAAAGCGAAGTGCAAAACAGATGAATCAACTTCATCTACTGCATCAGAAGAAGGAGGATATGATAAGTTACTGAAAGAATTCTCATTGATTGCTAAGAGAATGGACAAGATGGAAGTCAGATCAAGAAAGTATCGAAGGTTCTACAAAGACAACAAGAGTAGATACCAGAAGAACAAAGAAGCAGAACAATCTGATGACAAAACAGAAAGAAGAGGTAATGGTAAAATCACTAATCCTACTGACTATACTTGCTATGGTTGTGGAAGAACAGGACACTTCAAGACAGATTGTCCTGACCTATCCAAAAGTCAGAGAGAAGAACTACGAGCTAAAAGGGACAGAAAGCTAAAAGCTCAACGTAAAGCTATGATAGCAGAAGAAAAGGAAGAAGATGATTCCAGCTCAAGCCATCTATCTGATAGTTCAACAGAAGATGATGAAGCATTCTTTGCTAAAGAAGAAGAAGACTGGGATGAATGCTTTGCAGGACTAGACAACGGTCTAGATGATGTAGAGGACCAGAAGACTGCAAGAAGAAGCAAGATTGCAAAAGGAACAATCTGGATAATTGATAGTGGCTGTTCAAAACACATGACATGTGACAAGAACCTACTATCAGACTACATAGAGAAACCAGGACCTCATGTCACTTTTGGATGTAATTCAAAAGGATATACCAGAGGATATGGAAACATAAAAGTAGGCAAGACCACCATTTCAAATGTCTCATATGTTGAAGGTCTCAGCCACAATCTGTTCTCTGTAAGTCAGTTCTGTACCAATGGTAATCAGATTGTTTTCAATGCTGACAACTGTTTGGTTAAGAACAAGGAAGGAAATGAGATACTCCTTACCGGGAAATTGCAAGACAGATTATATATTGTGCAATGGGACAACCAGATAGAGACCTGTCTGGTCACAAAGACAGTGTCAGAAACTAGCTGGCTTTGGCATAAAAGATTAAGCCATCTCAACTTCAAATCAATCAATAAGATTGCACGAGAGAAACTAGTTGAAGGATTGCCAGAACAAGTCTATGACAAAAGTCACGTTTGTGAAGCATGTCAAGCAGGAAAGCAGACCAGATCATCCTTTTCGAGCAAATCTGCCCAGAGCTCAACCAGAATACTAGAATTACTACATTTAGACTTATTTGGTCCAGTCAAACCATTAAGCATAAATGGTAGGAAATATACTCTAGTCATCATTGATGATTATTCAAGATTTACTTGGGTAATATTCTTGCATAAGAAGAAAGAAACTCTGGAGAAGCTGCCAAATTTTCTCAACAAGATCACCAAGAAAAAGGAAGTTTCTGTTACCACCATCAGAACAGATCGAGGAACAGAATTTCTAAACCAGAAAATTGAGGAATATTGCAACCAGATGGGTATCACTCACCAGACATCTGCTGCAAGAACTCCTCAACAGAATGGAGTAGTTGAGAGAAGAAACAGATCTTTAAAAGAAGCAGCTCGCACTATGCTCAACGCAACCAGACTGCCTAAGAAATTTTGGGCAGAAGCCATCTATACAGCATGCTACACCCAGAACAGATCAGTTGTCACTATCAGACATGGGAAGACACCCTACGAGATATGGAACAACAGAAAACCCAGGATTCATTATTTTCGTTCTTTTGGCTGTCTGTGTTACATACACAATAATGGGAAATCTCAGTTGAAAACTTTTGATAGCAAAGCTGATCTAGGAATATTCTTAGGGTATTCTGATGTTAGCAAAGCCTATAGAGTTTTTAACAAGAGGACTCACATTGTGGAAGTAACACCTCATATTGTTTTTGATGAATCTGTTATTAGTGACAGAGACCTAGATGCTGATCAAACACAAGACCAGAACATAAACCAGAAAACAATCCAGAACAAGAACCAGAAATCAAAAGAGATTCTGTTAGAAGATATTCTAATCTGGAATACATCAGAAGAGAATGAAGTTGAAGTTCCCAACAGTGCTGAAACAGTAAGCTTGCAGCAAGGGGGAACAGAACAGACAACCTTAAATACACCAGAAGACAATCAGCCTGAAGGTGGAACCAATACTAATGAGCCAGAACCAGAACAATCCGATGAATCAAGAGATTCAAATGGTTGGAATAATGCTCAAGAAGAACCAGAAACTGAAAATCCTTTTCAAACTTCTCATCCAGAATTTGAGGACCCAGCAAGTGAACCAGAACCAGAGATATCAGAAGAGGAGATATCTAGCAGAAGGAAATGGATTCAAGAAAATCATCCTTCTGAACAGATTGTTGGGAACCCAACAGATAGAGTGAGAACCAGAAGAATGCATGGAGAAAGTGCACTTCTCAGTTGTTATCTGTCACGTGTTGAACCCTCTGACACCTATGAAGCACTTAGAGATGCAGACTGGGTCATAGCTATGCAAGAAGAACTCAATGAGTTCAAAAGAAACCAAGTCTGGTATATGGTTGACAAACCAAAACATCAAGGAGTGATAGGTGTAAAATGGGTATTTAAAAACAAACGAGATGAGAATGGAGAAGTAGTCAGAAATAAGGCTAGACTTGTTGCAAAGGGATACAATCAACAGGAGGGTATCGATTTCGATGAAACCTTTGCACCTGTGGCCAGATTGGAAGCAATCAGACTACTTCTGGCATATGCTGCATACAAGAGATTCAAAGTATACCAAATGGATGTTAAAAGTGCATTCCTTAATGGCATACTCGAAGAAGAAGTGTATGTTGAGCAACCACCTGGATTTGAAGAAGAAAATCCTGACCAGAGAGTATACAGATTAGCCAAGGCTGTCTATGGATTGAAACAGGCACCCAGAGCATGGTATGAAACATTATCAACATTCCTACTGGAATCAGGCTTCAGAAGAGGTTCTGTTGACAAGACACTGTTTATCATCAAAGTCAAAGAACATATCCTGCTGGTCCAGATATATGTCGATGACATAATCTTTGGATCACAATCTCCCTACCTGTGTGACAAATTTGCAGAACTAATGAAGAACAAATACCAGATGTCCATGATGGGTGAGATGAATTTCTTTTTAGGACTGCAGGTAAAACAATTACCAGATGGTATCTTTGTTAATCAAGCAAAGTACATCAACGATCTGCTAGTCAAGTTTGGAATGAAGGATAGCAGAACAGTAAAAATTCCAATGCAATCAAATGGAAAGATAGATCCAGACCCAGAAGGAAAACCAGCAAATATTACTCAATATAGAGGAATTATTGGCTCTCTGCTATACCTTACAGCAAGCCGTCCAGATATCACATATGCCGTTGGAGTTTGCGCCAGATATCAAGCCAATCCTAAAGAATCACACATGGAAGCTGCCAAAAAGATACTTAGATATCTTAAAGGCACAGCCAATATTGGTCTCTGGTATCCACAAGATGATAATTTTGAGCTTACAGGTTACTCTGATTCAGATTATGCAGGATGCAAACTGGACAGAAAGTCAACCTCTGGAACGTGTCAATTTCTTGGAAACAAGTTGATATCTTGGTTTTCAAAGAAACAGACATCTGTTGCTACATCAACCACAGAAGCAGAATATATGGCTGCTGGAAGCTGTTGTGCACAGATACTCTGGTTGAAACAGCAATTAAGAGATTATGAGATTGATGTAAAGGAGATACCTATATTCTGTGACAGCTCAAGTGCCATAGCTATAACACAGAATCCAGTACTCCACACAAGATGCAAACATGTCGATGTGAGACATCATTTTATTAGAGATCATGTAGAGAGAAAACACATCAAGATTGAGAAGATTCATACAGACATCCAACGTGCTGACATCTTAACTAAAGCATTACCAGATGAAAGATTTAAGATGCTATGTGGAAAACTTGGACTACTCAGTCTGGATGAACATGACCAGAAGACTACAAGATAGCCATGACCAGAAGGTTACCAGATAGTCATGACCAGAAGACGACCAGATAGTCATGACCAGAAGACTACCAGATAGTCAAGACCAGAAGACTACTAGATAGTCAAGACCAGAAGACTACCAGATAGTCATGACCAGAAGGCTACCAGTTAGCTAATACCAGAAAGCTAATTACAAGAATGACAGAAAGATCAGCTGAAATAAAATACACGTGGCATAATTTTATCAATTAATTGACGAAAAAGCCATGTGAAATTATTTCTTAAATGCTAAGTCAAGGGGGAACTTTTAAGGAAATTGAAGCGTCAAGATGAAAGACGTCACTCTCCTAGGTTACAGAATTGTAAAAGATATTTTTACCCTAGATTTAATAAATCTTCTATTTTTATCATGATTAGCACAACCTTGGGAACTGGGATCGAGGAAATCCCTGCAAGAAACAGGAAAAAGGAAAGTTGCCAAAAGTGAGAGATACGCACACGCTCGCATATAGACCCTAGGATCTAGAGCGTTCATCTCACGCAAGGAAAGGCGGCAAAACAAATCTTGAAGCGGGAAAAATCTAAAAAGGGAGAAAATCTTTTCAACTCTTCGAATTTCTTTTCTCTTAAATTATTTTTGTTATATATTTGTGCGATATCTTCTCTTAACTGTTCACCTTCACTTTTCTCGCACTGTGCACTTCTCAAATTTTAAGCACTTAAGTTTTTCCCAAATTCTCTGCAACTCTTCTCCAAAACTGTCTTAGCGTTTGACTATGGCACCTCAAACTTCACTCTTTATGCAACACGTAGCTGAGGTTCAGAAATTTCTCTCACCTGAACCGTACGCTGTACTTGAAACCCATGGCTTTCGAAAGCTTGATGAAATTTTTGCCATGGTTTCACGCTGCAAAGGTTTTTAATTTATTTCTTTCTTTTATATATCTGTAGTTCATTGCATATTCTGTGGCTTCCTGTTCTATGAACTGCTATTATCACTGTTCCTGTGTGTATACTTATACTTGTTCATATGAACTGATGAATATGTCCATATTTGTGTGAATGCTCTCATGATGCTAGGTTTTTGCAATATTGTCACCTCACATCCTAAGATGTTTTTGGCAAAACAAGTAGCATCTTTTTATTTGACATGGCAGAATGACAAACATGGCTTCGAAGCCAACGTCCTGATGCCGATCGGGGATAGAACGAGCAAAACTCCCTACAATGTGATTGAGATGATCAACCAAGCGTACAGATTAAAGGATGAAGGAATGTCATTAGAAGAGATCTCTCCTGCACAATTGCAAGAAGCGGTTGAGATAATGATGGTAGTCCCTATCTCCTACACTGGAAGGATGTTCCAAAGATCTCTGCTTCAACCGGGTTACAAGTTGCTACTGGAATTAGTACAGAGGATTTTTCTGAATCACAGCGGGACATATGATCAAGTGACCCCTGAGAAGTTCAGAATCCTCACAGCTGTTGTTCTCAATCTACGAGTCAACTGGAGCAGGATCCTATTTGAACTGATGGCGAAGGAAGCTAAGTTGGTTACTTACACCAAAGACAGCAGAGGCAGAGGTACTTCGGTGGAAGTTAGGAGAAATCTGAGACACTCCACCAAGATCAGCTTGATGATTGAAAGATTCTTCAAGCAGAAAATCTGGGATGACGCTGAGGAATACAACATCAACCACTCTATTCCCAAAGACCAACACCAGCTGGAGATGTCATTGGGACTGGCACCTCAATTTTTCAACAAAATACCAGATGAAGTCCATAAAGCAGCAGCACTTGAAGTGGGTAGCTCCAACCCTGCATGGGTTCCACCTACCAAAGGTGTGGAGAAAAAGAAGGAGAAGGTGGTGAAAGAAAAGACAGCCAGAAAGCGAGGCAGTTCTGTGGAGACAGAAACTTCTGCCTCCCTGCCAAAACAGAAGAAGAGAAGACTTCAGAAAGTGGAGGAACCATCATCACCAGCAGCAGCAACAGAGGAACAGTCTGACATACCAGAACCAGAAGAAGAGGCACCTCAGACAGCAACAGAACAAGCAGAAACAACAGCAGAAGTGCCACCAGAAACACCTCATCCGGAGAAAGATTTTTCTCCTGCCAGAACAGCTACTCCTTCTCCCAATCGAATGGACAGAATAAGTGAAGAAGAAGAAGAAGGAGAGTCCACTGATGAGGAGGAAGAGAAAAAGCGACAGGCAGAGAGTGTGATCAATCTGCTTGAGAATGAAGCAGAACACTCAGTGCTGGCAGACTTTCCTGGTATACAATCCTTACCAGAAAGTTTGAATGCAGCAAAGCGTATCAAATTCTACTTGCTGGTTAAAGACAGCGAGTACTACATTTTCGATGCTTTGCTTCAACTCAAGTCAATCGAAGATTTAAAGAAGGAAGAGGCAACTTTGCTCAATCTACTTCAGGTCTCAACCGTTCATGAGGTGCGTACAGAATATCCCCAACTCATCTCGAGCCTCATGAAGCAGGAGGCAGCAGCACTGAAGATTGACATGCCCACATCACACTCTGAACAACCTCAACAACATCAACAACCAGAACAGGGAGCACCTACAATAAGTCAGTCTCCCAAGAAAACTCCTATCATCGACCTGGATTCTGGTGATGATGAGCCAGTGGGTCAGCACATTGGCGGAGAACCCACCAATGAAATATACACCCATGGTGTTGCTCAAAAATTGAAGAAACATGTGAACTTCTACACCATGGAAGAATTGTTGGAACGAGAGCCCAACACCTTCAACAATTTTCAGCTCGATAATCTGATCACTCTGCGAGTTGAAGATCACATGACCGATGTCTGCAACTCCATACAAGAGAAGGCCACTCAAATCCTTTCTGACTTTAATCAACATCAGAAGGATTATGTGAATGACATGGACAAGGACCTCAGAGGCAACCTCAGAAAGATTAGGGATGAACTGAATAAAAAGATGGATGATGATAGAGCAGCAACTGAAGCAGGTCAAGCCAAAATCAACCTACGCCTGACTGGAATTGATGAAAAAGCTGAAAAAGCCACTTCCTTGCTAGCTGATTTGCTGGCCAAACAAGATGAAACAATCAGTGCAGCTGTTGACAAGAAAGGAACTGCACTCGCTGCTCAACTCAAGGAAGACACAGACCTGTCCATCCACTCCCATCTAGCTCTTTTTGAAAAAGAGAAATTTGTGGAGCTGATGCGGAAAAACCAGGTCGATGTCCTAAATGACCTTCTGTATCCAACTCCAGAGGACTTTGAAACCCAGAACAATCGCCTAACTGCTGTAGAAGAGCTTCAGGAGACATATGACAAAACTCTGTCTACCATGAACAGCAGGTTAGAGAAGAAAGTTGATGCCTCTGATCAGACAATCAACCATCTGCTTGGTTTTAAAGAAGATGCTGAGGCAAAGATGGAGAAGATGCATGAGGAGATTACCTCTTTACGTACACTCATCAATACCCTCTTTGATGATGTCAAAAAGGGGGAAATCTCTGGAGGAAAGGGAGGTAAAAGCAGCAAGGGCTTAACAGAAGCAGCAGATGCTGGAACAGAAACACCAGCACAAGAAGCACCTGTACCCGCAACTCAACCCAGACCAACCACACCTCCACGACCTGATCCTACTCTTCTAGGATCAGAAACAGCTCAAACTACATCTCACACCCCCAAAGACAAAGGCAAGAAGCCTATAGATGAAGGGGACCAGATAGCAGAGTTGCTGCTTTTTGGAGTGAGCATGGATCAAGCCTGTGATCCAATGTTCAGAGCGCAGTTCTACAAGGAACAGGCAGAAAGGGAGAGGAAACTGGCTGCCCAGGAAGCTAAAGAGAAATCCTTCCAAACTCCCTTCTCTTCGCCTTCATCAACAGAGCGTTCGCAGCAACAATCATCTGCATCAACCACCCAGTCCAAAAAGAAGAAGAAGAAACCCTTCTCCTGGAACCTGTCATTACAGAAACAGACACCCAAAGATACATGGGTTCCAGAAGAGGATCAGATTGACTGGGAGAAAGTAAAGCAAGGTTTTATTTTGAATAGATATTTTTTGAAGGAGCCTACATATTCTGAAGCAACTCCAGATGAGGATTTCAACAGATACCTTGAGAATTTTGGTGATCAAGAGCTTATACAGAGAATCAGAAAAGCTGCTTCTGATGCCAAAATCCAGCTGAAGGCACCAGAGAAAGAATTCATGATCTGCCCAACTATACCAGGCAGTAATCTTCCAGACAAGACTTACATTCTTAACTACATCAACCAGCTGGCCAAAATCAAAGGATACAAGATAGATAACCATGATCCTAACTACGCCAGAGTTAGAGATGGGATATATGAAAGTATCCAGCTGGTTTCTGATGCACAGAGGGAGAAGATGAGGAAGGGTGGAGCTGCAAGATGGTTTTCATAAACAAATCTTTATATCTTCTGTTTTTGTTTCTTCTGTTAATCTTTTGTACTCAACAATTCACACATCAATGAATTTGGAGTTTTTCTTATCTCTCTGTTATTTACTGTTATTTAACTTAAATAACAAATTAACCTGTTTGTCCAGAACATGATACAAGTAACATTGTTTTTACTAAGTGTGGTTTTGACATCATCAAAAAGGGGGAAATTGTTGGGAACCCCATAACATTTCTTAGTTTTGATGATGGTTTTTCAA
>JAPKLX010003238.1:0-11426 GCA_026898415.1 Leonotis leonurus | reverse complement strand
CCCCCCCCCCCATACACCAAACCTTGCTCTTTCGGGACCAACAAGTGGTATCAGAGCAGTGGTTCAAACTGACCATTGTTTTGTTTCACAAGGTTAAAACCTGCGTGGTCTACTTGAATAGATATAGGAAAACCTTTTTCATTCACGTGCATACTATCTGTTATGGAGTCATCTGTTATCAGGGCTTGCGAAGAATTCTCTATTCAAGGATATAGAGAATGGAGCTTCAGGATCAAGATGTGTCTTAAAGCCCATCATTGCTTAATGTGGAAAGTAATTGAGGAAGGGCCATTGGCAATTACAGAAGAAACAACTCGTATCACTGAAACAGGAGTACACAAAGAAGAAGTACTTAAAGATCCCAGAAAATATACCTCTGAAGAAAGGAGAGAAGCAAATCTTGATGATTTTGCCAAAGGAATCATCTCCAGCACGGTCAAAGGCATATATCTGGCTAAAATCCAAGATTTGGATACTGCCAAAGAGATGTGGGAAGCCTTAAGAGACCTAGCCCTAGGATCTGAAGTAATGATCGAGAACAAGCTGCCTCTAGCCTGCAACAAATATGATGAATTCAAAATGAAACCAGGCGAGACAATAGAACAAATGAAGATGAGATTCACTGGAATTCTTCTTGAGATATGTGCGTTCAAAAAGAACAAATATACTCAAAGGGAGAAGAACATGAAAGTTCTTAGAGCTCTTCCACCAAGCTGGGAGATCTATGCAGCAATGCAACCTCTATGAGCAGATTTCAATGATCTGTCCACTGAAGCCCTATTTGATCATCTCGAAGGTCATGAGTGTGACATCCAAAGAATTCGAGGACCAGACCATCTGTCCAAAAAGACAGAAAGCAGCTCAAAGAAGGACAAAGAGGTAGCCTTCAAGGCGAAGAGAAAACCAGATGATCCTTCTGAGCTTGTTACTCCAGAAGAAGAGAAAGGCTATGAAAAACTCTTAAAAGAGTTCGCAATGATTGCCAAACGAATGGACAAGATGGAAACCAGATCGAAGAAATACAGACGATTCTACAAAGATAACAAGAGAAACTTCAACAAGAAGTATGAAAATGATCGATCTGATGACAAGGATGAGTCCAATAAGCAGTTCTCTAAAACAACAAAGACCTCTAGTTCTACAGATTACACTTGCTTTGAATGTGGCAGAACAGGTCACTTCAAAACAGATTGTCCAAATCTGTCCAGAAGTCAAAGGGAAGAACTAAGAGCTAAAAGAGATCGAAAGCTTAAATATGAGCGCAAAGCCATGATAGCAGAAGAGAACTCAAGCAGCTCGAGTCATTTCTCAGATAGCTCATCAGAAAATGATGAAGCTTTCATTGCTGACGATGAAGAAAGCTGGAATGAATGCTATGTGGGATTGGACAACGGGCTAGATGAAGTTGATGTAAATTCTTGCTACTCAAATTCCTCAGATAATAATAATGATCTTGAACAGGAAAGTGAAGATCAAGCAGAATACTCATGGAATGAAATAGATGAGATGTTCAAAAGCTACTCAAGTATCAAGAAGCTGTTTAAAGAAGTAGTCGAAGAGAATGACAGATTGAAGAAAGTTGAGAAAATTTTAAGCACAGCAAATACACAATTTGTTACTAAAATAAACAATCTGGAAGAACAGATCAAGAGTAAAGACAGTGATATCCACACACTTAACTCAAAAGTTAAGGATCTGGTTACAAGAAATAATGTTGCTGAAGAAAAGATCAAGAAAGGAAAAGAAATGATCTACAAGAGTGATGAGCGTGCCAAGTTGCTAATCAATCTGCAACAAAAGGGCACATCTGGATTAGGGTATCCAGGTCACTCAGAAAAGTCTTCTGGAACTGTAAACTTCGTACCAGAAAGGAGGCAGATACCAGATCAAGTGAAGGACTTGAAGAACAAGAATGGTCATCCTCAAAAGATGATAATAAAAGATACAAAGAATAGACAGTATCATCAAACAAAGGGACAACCAGCTCACTACACAGAAACAGAACACCTTCAAAGAGCAAATGTCAACAGGACAAAAATTGTCAACAAGACAGTACCTACTAAGAAAGGATTGAAGAAGGATGAAATAGAGAGATATCATCCGTCTGAAATTCACTCTGTATCTAAAGTAGATAATAAGGGAAACATCATTACCTGCTATATTGCTGTTCCTAACCCTAGAATGTTCTGGATTCGAAAAGGATTGTTTGCTAATAATCAAGCACCCAAACGTTGAAAGGGTAGCTAAGTGTGATTAATTGCAGGACCAAAGAACTGCAAGAAGGAGTAAGATAGCAAGAGGAACTATCTGGATTATAGATAGTGGTTGTTCAAAACACATGACATGTGACAAGAACCTACTGTCAGATTACATAGAGAAACCAGGCCCACAGGTCACTTTTGGATGTAATTCAAAAGGATACACCAGAGGGTATGGAAACATCAGAGTTGGCAAGACCACTATCACTAATGTGTCATATGTTGAGGGTCTTAGTCACAATCTGTTTTCTGTAAGTCAGTTTTGTGCTAATGGTAATCAGATTGTTTTTGATACTAACAACTGTCTGGTGAAGAACAAGGAAGGAGATGAAATACTCCTTACCGGTAAACTGCAGGATAGACTATATATTGTCCAGTGGACAAATCAGATCGAGACCTGCCTAGTCACTAAGAATCTATCAGAAACAAGCTGGTTATGGCATAAGAGATTGAGCCATCTTAATTTCAAATCAATCAACAGGATTGCCAAGGAAAAGTTAGTGGAAGGACTACCAAATCAAGTGTATGATAAAGATCACATATGTGATGCTTGTCAAGCTGGAAAGCAAACAAGATCATCCTTTACGAGCAAAATAGCTCACTCAACATCAAGGATACTAGAGCTGTTACACCTTGATCTGTTTGGACCAGTCAAACCACTAAGTATCAATGGGAGAAAGTACACATTAGTAATCATAGATGATTACTCAAGATTCACTTGGGTCATCTTTCTTCTAAAGAAGAAAGAAACCCTAGACAAGCTCCCTGACTTTCTACACAAGATCACTAAACAGAAAGAGATGAGTATAACCTCTATCAGAACAGATCGAGGAACAGAATTTCTCAACCAGAAGATTGAAACATACTGCAACAAGATGGGAATCACTCATCAAACATCTGCTGCTCGAACTCCCCAACAGAATGGAGTTGTTGAAAGGAGAAACAGATCACTCAAAGAAGCAGCACGCACAATGCTTAATTCTACCAATCTACCGAAGAAATTCTGGGAAGAAGCTATATACACTGCCTGTTATACTCAAAACAGATCATCCATCACAATGAGACATGGAAAAACACCATATGAGATTTGGAACAGCAGAAAGCCTAAGATTTCTTATTTTTGAACTTTTGGCTGTTTATGTTACATACACAATAATGGGAAATCACAGTTGAAAACCTTTGATAGCAAAACTGACCCTGGAATATTCTTAGGATATTCTGATGTCAGTAAAGCTTATCGAGTTTACAATAAGAATTCTTATATTGTGGAAGTAACACCTCATGTTGTTTTTGATGAGTCTATTGTTAAGTACAGATCACTAGATGGAAAGCAGACAGAAAATCAGGTGACTACCAGAAGGATGAATGAACTATTACTGGAAGATATTCTTATCTGGAATTCAAAGAGTGAGGATGAAGAAGTTATCACTCCACCTGTTGTTGAAGAGATCATACAGCAAGGGGGAATATCACTACACAATCTGGATGAAAACAGATCGTCAACAGAAAACAATGAAACAATTATTACAAATGATGATCAACATCCAGAAGAAAGTCCAGATGAGAATCCATTTCAAGCTACATCAACAGCACACCCTGAATTTGAGGAACCAACAGATCAACCTGATCCTGAGATATCTGATGAAGAGATGACCAGGAGAAGGAGATGGATACAAGATCATCCACCAGAACAGATCGTAGGGAACCCATCAGATCGTGTGAAGACCAGAAGAATGCATGGAGAAAGTGCATTGTTGAGCTGTTACCTCTCTCGCATGGAGCCATCTGATGCTTATGAAGCACTCCAAGATGCAGATTGGATAACAGCAATGCAAGAAGAACTCAATGAGTTCAAAAGAAATGAAGTCTGGTATCTCGTGGACAGACCCAAACACCAAGGAGTAATAGGTGTAAAATGGGTGTTCAAAAATAAATGAGATGAGAATGGTGAAGTAGTCAGAAACAAGGCCAGATTGGTAGCTAAAGGCTATAATCAACAAGAAGGCATTGATTTTGATGAAACATTCGCACCAGTAGCCAGATTAGAAGCTATAAGGCTATTTCTAGCATATGCTGCTAACAAACGGTTCAAGGTATACCAGATGGATGTCAAAAGTGCCTTCCTCAATGGTATTCTTGAAGAAGAAGTATATGTGGAACAGCCACCTGGATTTGAAGAAGCAGATCCAGATCAGAAAGTATATAGACTGGCTAAAGCAGTCTATGGTCTAAAACAAGCCCCTAGAGCTTGGTATGAGACCTTATCAAACTTCCTACTAGAATCTGGATTCAGAAGAGGATCTGTTGACAAGACTTTGTTTATCATTAAAGTTAAAGAAAACATTCTCTTAGTCCAGATCTATGTAGATGATATTATCTTTGGATCTCAATCTACCTATCTGTGTGACAAATTTGCTGAACTTATGAAAAATAAGTATCAAATGTCCATGATGGGAGAAATGAGTTTCTTTTTAGGTTTGCAGGCCAAGCAGCTACCAGATGGTATCTTTATTAATCAGATAAAATACATCAACGATCTGCTGACCAAGTTTGGATTAAAAGACAGTAATCCAGTGAAAATCCCAATGCAGACCAATGGGAAAATTGATCCAGATCCCGAGGGAAAACCAGCTAACATTACACAATACAGAGGGATCATAGGATCACTACTCTACTTAACTGCCAGTCGACCTGACATCACTTTTGCAGTAGGAGTATGTGCTAGATATCAAGCAAACCCCAAAGAGTCTCACATGGAAGCAGCTAAGAAAATACTAAGATATCTTAAGGGAACAGCCCATATAGGATTATGGTATCCATGTGAAGACAATTTTGAGCTAACTGGATATACTGACTCAGACTACGCTGGATGCAAACTGGACAGAAAGTCAACATCTGGTACATGTCAGTTTCTAGGAAATAAACTAATTTCTTGGTTCTCTAAGAAACAGACATCAGTTGCCACTTCAACTACAGAGGCAGAATATATGGCAGCTGGAAGTTGTTGTGCACAAATACTGTGGTTAAGACAACAGCTTAAAGACTATGAGATTGATGTCAAGGAAATACCAATTTTCTGTGACAGCTCAATTGTTATAGCAATCACACAGAATCCTGTTTTGCATACCAGATGCAAACATGTTGATGTGAGACATCACTTTATAAGAGACCATGTTGAAAGAAAACATGTACAGATTGAGAAAATACACACTGAAGTTCAGAGAGCAGACATACTCACTAAGGCATTACCAGAAGAAAGATTTAAGATGCTTTGTGGAAAACTAGGACTTTTAAATCTTGAAGATAGGACCAGATTGATCTAAACCAGATCAAATTCAATATTCCAACAGGGAATCAAAACCAGATCATCATGGTCCAGATTGATAAAATCCAGCTTATGTGAAAACTCCAACAGTGAATTAACACCAGATCACTGAGTATATGTGAATACAGATTGATCAAAATTCCAACTGGGAATTATTAAAGGAGTTAACCAGATCGATAGTTCTCACCCTAAAAGAGATTGACCTTGACCAGATTACTTAATGCCACGTGGATTTTGAATTAATATTTCTTATTAATTACTCCATTACTTGGTTAAGGGGGAAAGGTCAACTATATACGGCGACTAATTATCTATATTCTGACATTAGATATCAAAATCTTTTACTTTTGATGATTACGTATAGTAATTGGGAAACGTAATCGAGGAAATATCTACCATATCAAGAAAAAGGGAGAAAATGACTGCAACAAAGTTAACGCGCCATATCACAACCGTTCGATCATAGCGCGTGTATCACACGATAAAGAGAGGCGGCTATGGGTTGGAAACCTAGAACATGGAAAGGCGGGAAAGCTGAAAAAGGGAAGGATTTCTGAATATTTTATTACTCTACTTATCTTCTCTTTTATGTATATAATTTGATAAGGCGTTTCATGTATCACTCACACTTACATATTTCTCGAAACACTTAGCAAATTTTCTACCTCCCAAAATTCTCTCTTCCTTCGCAAAACTCTCTATTTTTTAGCAAAAATGGCTCCCAAATCATCTGTTTTTCTCGAGCAAGCAAGCTTTCTGAAACCTTACATTCACCAAGACCTTTTCGCGGTTCTTGACACCTTCGGGTTTCACAAACTGGAAAAGGCATTTGATCTTGTCCGCCAGTGCAAAGGTTTCTTGTTTAAGTTTGTTTAATATTATCACATTTACATGCATATGACAAACTGATCTTACTCTGTATATCTATTTGTGTTTACTGTGATATCGATTCCTAGCATGCATAAACTGCTTTGTGGCACTTATACTTCACTGATGGAAGGATAGTGCTCACATATGCTCTACTGTGTTTCCTGTAGGTTTCTACAATATAATCACTTCACATCCAGTACACTTCCTACCCAAGGATGTTGCTGCGTTTTACCTCTCATGGCAAGGAGAGAGAGGTGGAGATGAGGCCACCATCAGGGTCAGCAAAGGGAACACGATTAGCAACACCTCCTACAACGTCATCAACATTATTAACGCCGCTTACAAAGTAAAAGATGAAGGCCTAGAACTTGGAGAAATCACTGCAGAACAGCTGCAAGAAGCTGTGGAGATGGTGATGATCATTCCCATCCAATACACAAACAGGATGTTTGTCCGTGCTCTTCTCGCGCCAGAATTCAGAATCTTATTTGAATTCGTACAGCGAATATTTCTCAACCACAATGGCTCATATGACCAGGTCACCCCTGAGAAATTCAGGATCTTAGCTGCTGTAGTACTCAACTTACCAATGAACTGGAGCAGGATCTTATACGATCTCTTGGCAAAGGAGGCCAAGATGATCTTGTTTGTGAAAGGCAGCTCACCTGGCATCGAAGTCAAAAGGAGCACTCTACGTCATTCTACAAAAATCAGTTATATGCTCGAGTCTTTCTTCCCTCAACACCAGTGGGATACAGTTGTTGAGTTTAACTCTAAACTGCATTTTCCCAAAGATCAACATCAAATTGAGATGTCAATGGGTATTTCTGCTAACCTGCTGGCAAGAGTCAAAGATTCTGTTATCGCAAACGCTTTGACTGAGATGGGAAACTCCAACCCCATCTGGATACCACCATTCGCAGTAACTGAAAAATCCACCAAGTCCAAGATCACCAAGGAGAAACCAGCAGAAAGGACTCCCACCAAAAGAGTCACAAGACGGGCGAGCTCCATTGATACTGATACATCAACAGCAGCTCAGCCACCAAAATCCAAACCAAGAAAGTTGCAAAAATTGGCTGAGGCAGAACAAAGCCCAGAACCCGCACAAGAATCTGCTCTCCCTCAACAGGAGGTCGAGGAGGAGGACATTCTGATGGGAGGACCACCAGAAGATGTTGCCCCCATTTCAACCATGAACCCAGAACACACAAAGACCTTCTCTCCAGCACATTCTACCAGCCCATCATCTGCTGATCACTTAGAGCAGATCGATGAGGACGCTGAGGGAGAAGAAGCCTCCACTGATGAAGAAGAGGAGTTGAAGAAAGCAGAATCGGTGGTGAGAATGCTTGAGACAGAGGCAGACCACTCTGTGCTCAGAACTTTTCCGGGGATCCAGCTTACCCCAGAAACTTATGCTGCAGCCAAACGCTTAAAATTCCTGTTACTGGTGAAAGACAAGGAATTCTATGTATTGGACGCTCTGCTTCGCACCAGATCAATTCATGCACTGAAGATTGAAGAAGCCACTTTGCTTAAAATCTTCACTGCATCCTCCATTGCAGAGCTCCGAGAGTCATACAAGCCAGATATACTAGGTATGGCGAAGTTTGAAGTTGATGAGCTTCAGATCGATCTACGATCTGTGTACGAGAAAGCCAACATGCTGGATTTTTACAATAGCATAGAAGAAGACATTGTTGAGGAGGAGATCGAAGCTGCTCACACTGATGCTCACCAACAGGGTGCAGCCATTCCAGCAACAGAGATAGATCAACAAATGGCTGAAAGTGAAAAGCAGACCACTGCACCAACTGAGGGGGAACAAGCCATGCCCTCTGACATCCCCAATGCAGTGACAAGCCAATCACAAGCAGAGAGTGAGCCTATTGGACAGAACATCGGAGGCGAACTTACAAACAAAATTCTCACTCCTGCTGTTGCAGCTGCACTGAATGTACATGTGCAGACATTCACCTTGGAAGATATATTGATGGCCCAGCATCAATCTCTATCTCATACTCAAATTAGAGATCTCATTTCCAAGAAGGTGGATCAGTACATGTATGGAACACTGACCACAGTTCAAGATGAAGCCACCCGCATACTCACAGAGTTCAACGACCACTTGAAAACTCATGTCGATCAAGTCGACTCTGATCTGAGGCGAATATGCCGGGTGAAGATTGAAGAACTTAGCAAGAAAATGGACGATGATCGAGCTGCTGCCGAAGAACGCAAGGCACAGATTGATCAGAGTCTGTTTTCAACTGAATTCAAAGTGAAAGAGATGTACAAGATTATCAGTGCCTTTGCAGAAAAAGAAAAGGATATGGTGCACTCTATAGTGAAAGAACAGACAGATGACCTCACTGCTGACTTAGTCAAAGAAACCAATGCCTACAAAGATCACTTCTTCGGCAGTTTGAGGTCAATGGGAAGAATTTTGTTGAAAGAAAATTAAGCGAACTGCGCTATCCCACAAAGACTATGATCGATACTTATTTCAACGACTTTGGGATAGTCCAGGACGATGTAGAGCATCATACAGCTGAACTTGCCAACATCACAAAATCCTTCCAAAAGCAGATTGATGATTCAAACCTCAACATCACATCACTGCTTACTCAGAAGGTTGAAACAGATAAAGACATGGCAACAATGAAAGAGGAGATCACTTGTCAGCATGTTTGTTGCTGATGTCGAAAAGGGGGAAGGAGGATCAAGTAAAGTGAAGAAGTCATCTGCTGCAGCTGGAAAAGCAAAAGGAAAAGAGAAGGAGAAGGAATCTGCTCAACCTGAGCAACAGATCACTGCACAGACAGCCAGTCCTCCATCTGCTCAAACACAGAAGTCCAAATCATCAAGCAGATCGAGTCAGACGCTAAAGAAGAAGAAAAGAACAGGATTCAGTTGGCCAACAGCTCACACTAGAACATCTGCAGCGACCAACTAGGTCCCAGCTCATTTAAGAGATGGATGGGAGGGTCTGAAGTCTGGCTTCATCATGCTTAGATACTTCATCAAAGAACCTCTATACTGTGAAGGCACACCCAACGAGGCATTCGACATATATCTAGATAGAAATGATGCCAAGGACTTGGTTGAGGCCCTAAGGGAAGCTGCTGCAAAAGCTCAAGTCCCCATCTCTGCACCAGAAAAGGAATTCAGAGAATACCCAGTAATTCTTGGCACCTCACTACCAGACAAAACCTACCTGCTCACCTACATTAACCAGCTAGCAGAAAATAGAGGATATAAGGTGGATGCAGAAGACCCTGATTACATAAGGGTAAGAGAAGGCGTATATGAAAGCGTGCAGCTTATCTCGGATGAGACGAGAGCAAAAATGAAGAAGCAACAAGAAGAGAAAAGAAAAAGCAGATAGACATATTTCTCATATCTTTATGATCTGCTTTTCTTATGTTTTGTCTTGACTATTTGTAAACTCTACTTGTCTTTTTATTTCATATATGAAATCTGTTTGAGTTTCTGATGACAACATTTTATTGTCCAGAACACATATAAGATATCCTAAAAACGTTATAAACTTAATAACGTACTAACATCAATCTGGATATCAGACCAGATCGTTCTTTATGAGCTGATAGGATACTATTGTAAAGTGTGATTTCGACATCATCAACAAGGCGGAAATTGTTGGGAACCCTAAGGTTTTAGTGTTAATGATGGTACTTCGAAACACACTTAGCTAGTCTAGAGCTTAATCTGTTCTTCATGTAAAACCAGATCACTAGAGATAAGGTGATTTCTGGTATGGAACAGATTAGAAGATGACTTAAAGTGTAAAGGAAATATTCCTATAGAAGTCAATCTCAACTAAGAATAGGATGAAAGTCAAGGTATTATGCCAAAGAAGAATCGATCTGCTGTAACAGACAGCGACCAGATCGATGCCTACAGCGAGGAACCAGAACGATTGAGTCATCAAACCATCAGCTGACATCATCCTACACATCATATACACTTGCCATGTCAAAGACCAAAGTCCATCCAACTGGGATTGGAAAGAAGATCTTCGGTTAACATATATAAGGAAAGAGACTGTTAGCAATCTGCTTTCCATAAATCAAAGATTGAGTCAACCTTTCCTATATGGCAAGAACAGATATGATGGAAACCATTGATTGGCAATATACCATCTATCTCATGCCAATCAACAACGGCTAGAATTTCAAATTCAATGCCTATATAGTTGAAGTCAAAATCTGGAAACATAGAGAACACACACGCGAGCTATACTGCTGTTATACTTTCAAGCAATCTGCATTCCAGACATAGAGCTTCAACACTCTGTGATTCAACATCACACCAACCACCTCGATTCAAGTCTGTCTTATCGAGAGAAAGGAGATCACCCTGCTAGCTAGTAGTTTTCTAGTGGTAACGTAGAGGTAATCTGTTGTAAAGGGACACGACCCTTCATTCGTGCATAAGTATCATTCTAGTTGTGATTGATACTTGTGACTCGTTCTCCACAAGTATAAAGAAGCAGAGTATCCTAGTAGTGGATAATCTGGTCTAGTTTTGACCAGATCGTGGACGTAGGGATTTCCCGAACCACGTTAAACAATTGTGTGCTTTACATTCCTGTATTCTTTAATTTTCAGTTGTTTATTATTCTAACTCTCTGCACTACCATCCATCTGCATCTTAATCTATCTCCCTAATCAATCTGGTTAATACTTAAAGGTTTTCTAAACAAGAGCAATCACTGATCCACCATTATTCCGCACTCACTCTACACTCAGAAAGTAATAAGATCACTCTTATTATCAACTAAGTGTTTACAGTAAGAGAGTAATCTGTTTGGACTAAATCTGCTATTGATCTGCATATCGATCTGTTTAGTCACTGCCGAGCAATTTCTCATATAGAATAGCTTGAACTCTCTTATAAATTGTCAAGTAAAACTGGAAAGTTAGTATTTGGTGTATTCCCCCCCCCCC
>JAPKLX010002613.1:1706-12503 GCA_026898415.1 Leonotis leonurus | reverse complement strand
GCAGATCGTTAATTACTTTGAAAACGATCTGCTCTCTGTTTAACGAGCTGTCTTACATGAGGGAGTAAACACTTGCAATAATAACTATCATTGTGTCCAGGATATCAAACACAAGAATAAGACAGATCGTTATTTACTTTAAAGAAAACGATCTGCTTCTTTTACACTTAAGACAATCCTTAATAGATGACAATGATAATTAGGTTTCCAAAACAACAAAGTGTAGTTTCGAGTAGCATCATCAAAACCAATATAAATTTCTGGGGTTCCCAACAATTTCCCCCTTTTTGATGATGTCGAAACCTACACTAATATTTTCTTTTAATAATTGATACGATAGATATAAAGCATGTAAATAACTTGACAAACATAAAACATTGCCTGGACAAAGAGATATTGTCATCAGGTTGTTTTTCAAAAAAAATAGACATACTTCATTGATCAATCAAGATTACAATTTACATATGAAGGGCAGATCGCTGCAAAAATCAAAAAGAAATTTCCATCATTGAAATCGTCTTCTTTGTTGATCAGCTAGCTGCTGCCTTCTCCTTTCAACCATCTCCCTTTGCCTTAGTTCAGAAGGCACGCCAAAACTTGCGTAAATGCCATTAAAAATTCTTCGATAGTCCTTGTTGTTAAAATCAATGGGGTAGCCCATTTGCTGTGCAGATCGATTAATGGCATTTAACACTGCAGTATGATCCACTTCGGTAGTTCCAGGGATCCTTGGATATAGTAAAGTCGTTTTTCTTGGTGCAGTGAGAGGATGGTTTTGCATAGCCGATTGTCTGTAGAGATATTCCACAAAAGTTTGATTTTTGTGTTGTGCAAGGAATTCTCTAAACAGATCGTCAACAGACCCTCCTTGAACATCCTGGTCCATCAAGTAATAATGTTGCATGATAAATTCCTTGACCAGTTTGTTCCATTGTGCTGCTTTCTTTGAATGAAGCCATGTAAGATTCTGAGGGTCAGTGAGCTGAAATTTTTCAAAGAATTTGAACATAGGATTTGAAGGTTCAATGTCTTCTTCATCAGATGATTCAGCTTTTTCATCATGGACGCCAGTCACCCCTTGTCTGTGTTTTTCTGCCCTCCATAGGCTTTTAAATTCGGGGTCAGCGATCTGCTCCGCTGTGCATCCATCTAAAAACATTTCCTCGTTTTCATCCTCTTCTGTCATGACCTTCTTTCCTTTGCTCTTGGCAACAGCCTTCTTTTCTTCTTCCATTTTCTTACGCTTTTCTTCATTCTCTTTTTCTAGCTGTCTGGCTTCAGCTATCTGTTTGGCAGTTTTCTTCTTTGAAGCAGCATCTTGTTTCTTCTTTTTGATTTGGGGAGCAGCGGGCTGTGCTTTCTTTTGGTCTTCCCCCTTTTCGACATCAGCAATAAATTCTTTTGAGATAATAAGTCGAAGGGAGGCAAGTTCATCTTGAAGAGCTTTGAAACGAGCTTCAGAATCTTCTTTGTATTGTAGGAAAGCAGAAATGTTTCCAGTGATTTCATTGAACTGTGTGGAAGAGCCCTTGATATGAGATTGAAATTCAGTAGTCAGCGCGCTGTGAGCCACTTTCATGTCAGTGATAGTCTTATTGATCAAGAAGATTTCGTTTCCTGTGGCAACATCTTCCTCCTTCAATGCCTCAGGCAGCTGAGCTTTAAGTACCGCAGGCAGCGCGCTCTTAACCACATTAGGAATCGTGGTTTTCTCCATGTCAGCATATTGGCCTTCCACATGCTTCCTTACTTCTTCCACCATCTTGTTTCCAGCTGCTAGCATCTTCGCTTCAAATGATTTGGATTCTTCTTGAAGAGCAGCAATCTTGGAGTTCGTTTCTTCCTTGTATTTATCATAGACTTCACGATCATTGTCCAAAGTTTTATGCAGATCGTCAGAGAGTTTGGAGTGAGCTCGCTGGAAATTTTGTTCAACGGAGTGAAGTGCACTTTCTGCTGCAGAAAATACAAAATTTGCTAGTGCAGCAGATCGATTATTGATCCGTTCATGAATAAGGGCGTTGAGTTGATCTGCTGTCATGTGGGCACTGAGATTTGAAGATAGTAACTCTTCCAGCGTGTGCATGTGGAAACCATCTGGTGCAGTACAGTGAGTGTAGACTTCTTCTAAGTGTTCAATGGCAGTTTGTTCCGTGATGTGTGCAGCAGATGGTTCAAAAATTGGGGTTGATTCCTCCTGTCGAGCAGATGGTTCTTCCTGGTTGAGCGGATCAGCGGGCTGAGATGATGGTGAGGCTTGAAGTGTTTCTGTCTCCGCATGGTGTGCATCAAAATTAAAAATCTCATCAAAATCGCCCGACTGCAAGTCCACGGCGAATGAATACAAGTCCTTTTCTTGCTCATAGTAGGGAGCAAGATCGATTTGTAGTGAAACAGCTTCTTCTTTCATCTTGGTCAGCACATAAGTGCGAAAATACTGCCTGGCATCTGGCACATCAAGAAATCCAAAGTGAGTTTGTAATCTGTTTTCCTCAGCCTTCAGCTCGCTGATGGAAAAGAGTAGTAAGATGGCCTCCAGAATGTAGAATTTGCAATCTCTGATTTCCAAATAAGTCTGGAACTTTTGAGCCATTGCAAATGTGGCTGGTGTGAGCTCGATTCCTGGCATCAATTTGATCACAGTCTCAGTTGCCTTCTCTTGCAGCTGTTTGAAAAGTAGTTGAGCACCCTTTAATCGTTCCACTATGTCATCAGTGGGCTGCTCGTGAATATTAAGATCAACTTCAGCCTCATTGATTTCGGGAGCAGATGGCTCCTTAGTTTGGTCAGCTGTGGCAGCCAATTCCTCCTCCAAATTTCGAGCAGTCGGTCGGCTCTTCGTTTTCCTTGGTTTCTTTCCCTTTTCTCTAGCAGCGGGCTTGGGGCTACCTGCTGCCTTCCTCTTGACAGCTCGCTGCTTAATCACTTCTTTTTGGGCTTGAGCAGCGGCAGCTTCACCAATCGTATCAGGTTTCTTTGTTGGTATAATCCACTCTGGATTTGATTTTCCAACCCGGATAAGTTCTCGTTTTAACTTATCATCAGTGACCTTCAAGAAAATTTGGGAAGCAACGCCTAATGACATCTCCATCTGATGTCTAGTCCTTGGCAAAACCCAGTCTTTGCTGAAATCAATGGACTTGTGCCATTTGTCTCTCTGAAAGAAGCCAGCTATGATAGTGCTTAGTTTGGTGGAGAGTCGAAGAGGTCGTTTCACGTTCAACCTTGTGCAATTTCCTGAGCTGTCGAGGCGTATATCGATCTGCTGTTCTTCATCAACTATGAGTTTTAGCAGCGATCTGGCCCAATTAACTTTTAGATTGAAGATAACTGCAGTCATGAACTTTAGTTTTCTAGCTGTCACAGAGTCAAAAGTACCTTGGTGTCCAAGGAACACCTTTTGTACGAAATCAAGAAGAATGCGATAACTGGGCAGCATCAACGATCGATTAAAGGCTTTTCCAGTCCATTGAAAGGGGTGAGCCAGTATGATATCAAGAGTACGTTGAATTTGTTGGTCCGTAATTTCTTCAATCATATCTCCTTCATCCTTCAAGTGATAAGTTTGAAGAATCATTTCAATCACAGTCGTTCGTATGTTGTCTTCCTTCGTCTTTCCAACCGGGATTTTGACTGTATATTCATCACCATCATCAACCACCCACGAACAATAGAATAATGCAATTTGTCTGGGGAGGAAATAATCTAGTTCTGTGGTGATGATCTTATGAAACCCTACACGGAGGCATTAACGTTAAACATTATGACAATAGATCTTGATAATCAGTAACAAGTAGAGAGACTTTATGAGAGGGAAAATACAGGACATCTAATTTCACACAGAACATTAAGAACACAAAGAATCAGAATACGCGTGAAAGAGCATAGTAAGTTTAAGAACCGATAAAATACAAAGCATAATTTTCTAGGTTTGTAACCTTTGCAAGCCATGATTTTGCTAAACAGGACATCTAAAGCTCTAAACCCATGATATTCTAGTACAGCACGAGGCTCCGGTGTTAATTTAGCCTCGATAGTATGAAGCATCTCTGATATTGTAATCGGTTTTGTTTGAGATGATGAAGAGCTTGCTTCAGAAGCAGACATTTTGAAATAGAGTTGAAGTGTTTTGAAAAAGTGTTTTAGTTGCAGAAAAGCTTGGTGTGAGAGAACTAACACAACAATGGCGGTTTTAGGTTTTATGCGAGGGAATTTTTGAAAGTGTAAGAGGAACGGTCAAACATTCACATACTTATAGGTATATCATGAACGAACCAGATTAAATCATGTAAAAGTAATAATAATTAACGGTTGAGATTACTCCCTGGTGTAATGATTTGCCGCCCAAAGAGGAGTGAAGTTTATACGCCATAAATGGATGTCACATCATTGTCTCGATACACAAATCGAGGACTGCAACATTAAATGTCTGGAGCTTCAATCGTCACTTTTTCTGACGTGCAGGCGCTTCAAATATCTAGAAAATCAATTACATTTATTTGCAATCATTAGAATTAAATAATTCAATAGTCGGAGAAATAAATGAGTTGGATTCCCCCTTGACTAATGATTCCCCCTCGATTAATGCACTAGCAGATCGTTGTTGAATTATAACGATCTGCTCGTTCTTGATTTTTTTTTTTTTTTTTTGGCAGCCGGCTGCTAATCTTCATAGTTGAAGTTGTGATGAGCAGATCGTAGTTTGCTGCTTAACTATTTGTTAGCAGCAGATTGTTTTCATCTTGTGAACGATCTGCTACTTTCTTTCATATTGCAGCTCGCTGCATGATGTATTAGTTTACATCAGATCGTTTGTGGAGCAGATCGTTTTTCTTCTTCTATGATCGATCTGCTTTGAACAATCATTTTGAGGAGCTCGCTGTTAATACACAAAATTAAGCATTGTTTTGAAGTTAAACATAATTTTAGCGAGGCATCATAACTTCGTAACTAAAGCTAGATTTAGAGGTGTGATAACAGATTGCCTTTTTACCATCAGCTAGCTGTTATCAACACATGTACCACTTTCAAGGTTTATTAAACCCAGTTTTCCACATAGCATTTTGAATCTGTCTTCAGGTAATGCTTTTGTGAGAATATCAGCTCGCTGCATGTCCGTGTGAATTTTCTCTATCTTGATGTTCTTCTTTTCAACATGGTCGCGTATAAAGTGATGTCGAACATCAACATGTTTGCAGCGAGTGTGAAGGACAGGATTTTGCGTGATGGCAATTGCGCTCGAGCTATCACAAAATATTGGCACGCTATCCATGTATGCATCATAATCTTTTAGTTGTTGCTTGATCCACAAAATTTGTGCTGTGCAACTTCCTGCAGCCATGTACTCTGCTTCTGTTGTTGAGGTTGCAACCGAAGTTTGCTTTTTAGAGAACCACGAGATGAGCTTGTTTCCAAGAAACTGACAAGTCCCAGATGTGGATTTTCTATCAAGCTTGCAACCTGCATAATCAGAATCAGAGTAACCAGTTAATCCAAAATTATCATCACATGGATACCATAAACCTATTTCTATGGTCCCTTTGAGATAACGCAATATTCGTTTGGCGGCATCCAAGTGAGATTCCCTTGGACTTGCTTGATACCTAGCACAAACACCAACTGCAAAGGTAATGTCAGGTCGACTAGCAGTTAGATACAAAAGTGATCCAATAATACCACGATACAATTTTACATCTATAGCCTTCCCGAGTACATCAGGGCCAATCTGCCCATTGGTTTGCATTGGTATTTTTCCTGGTTTGCAATCTTTAACTCCAAATTTTGTGATGAGATCGTTAATGTATTTGGATTGGTTAATAAGGATCCCATCAGCAGACTGCTTGACTTGTAAGCCTAGGAAGAAATTCATTTCTCCCATCATTGACATCTTGTACTTGTCCTGCATAAGCTTACTAAATTTGTTATAAAGGAATTCAGATTTGGATCCAAAAATAATATCATCAACATAAATTTGAACTAAAAGGATATAGTCTTGGACTTTGATGGTGAACAATGTCTTGTCTACTGATCCACGTTTGAATCCCGATTGAAGTAAGAATGTGGACAGTGTTTCATACCAAGCTCGAGGAGCTTGTTTTAATCCATACACTGCCTTTGCTAATCGGTACACCTTGCTTTCATCTTCAACTTCAAACCCTGGTGGTTGTTCCAAATAGACTTCTTCTTCCAGAATTCCATTCAAAAATGCACTCTTTACGTCCATCTGGAATACTTTGAAGCGTTGAAAAGCGGCATAGGCAAGAAACAATCTGATGGCTTCTAGTCTTGCAACAGGAGCAAATGTCTCATCAAAGTCTATCCCTTCTTGTTGACAATAACCCTTTGCGACTAGCCTTGCCTTGTTTCTTACTACTTCACCAGTTTCATCTCTTTTATTCTTGAAAATCCATTTGACTCCAATAACTCCTTGATGATGAGGTCGATCCACTAAGTACCACACATCATTTCTCTTGAACTCATTCAATTCTTCTTGCATGGCATTGATCCAATCTGCACTTTGCAAGGCTTCTGCGATGTCCTTTGGTTCGGTGTGAGCAAGATAGCAGCTTAGTAACGCGCTTTCTCCATGCATGCGTCTTGTTTTGACTCTATCCGTAGGGTTCCCAACAATGAGATCGGATGGATGGCTATCTACCCATTTTCTTCTTCTTTTCATTTCTTCTTCAGAGATTTCGATCTCTATCTCTTCGGGTGGATTTTCAAATTCTGGGTGATCTATGGTAGTTGCATCAAAGAGATCGTTAGTATTTAAATCAATGCATGATACTTCATTTACCAATTGTTGAACAGATGGTTGTTGAGTTGAGGGAAGGGAAGGAGCATTTTGTTCATCAACAGTTGGTTGAGGAAATTCATGAGAAGTTCCCCCTTCATTTGTTCCCCCTAGATGAGTGAGTTGTCCATCTGTTCCCCCTTGCTTTGAGTTTTCTCCAGCAGGTTGATTATTGGTTTCTTCTTCATCTTCATCTCTTCGTGGACTCCACAGTAGAATGTCATCGACTAGACAATCTGTGGAATTTCTCAAGGTTGAGCGAGAGTTATCATCCTTTGAATAACTGTTGTTTGTTCCTGAGACTTCAAAATTTGTTTCATCAAAAACAACATGTGGTGTTACTTCCACAACAAGGGTTCTTTTGTTAAAAACCCTATAAGCTTTACTGATCTCAAAATATCCTAAAAATATTCCTTGATCACTTTTGCTGTCAAAGGTTTTTAATTGGGTTTTCTCATTGTTGTGAATGTAACATTTACAACCAAATGATTTAAAATAAGAGATCCGAGGCTTCCTGTTGTTCCATAGCTCGTATGGAGTTTTCCCATGACGTTTTGTCACAACAGATCGATTTTGAGTATAGCAGGCGGTGTTGACTGCTTCTGCCCAGAACTTCTTTGGGAGATTGATTTCATTTAACATTGTTCGAGCGGCCTCCTTGAGCGATCTGTTGCGCCTCTCCACAATCCCATTTTGTTGTGGTGTACGAGCTGCTGAAGTTTGATGATGAATTCCCATCTTTGAACAGTATTCTTCGATCATATGATTAATAAATTCGGTTCCACGATCAGATCGAATGGTGATGATGGATGACTCCTTTTGATTTGAAAGTTTGTTGAGGAGATCGGGTAGTTTCTCTAGTGTTTCCTTTTTCTTGAACATAAAAATAACCCAAGTAAATCTAGAGAAATCATCAATAACAACAAGAGTATACTTTCTACCGTTAACACTTAATGGAGATACAGGTCCAAAAAGGTCTAGATGTAGGAGCTCTAGAATTCTTGAAGTGGAGTGGGCTGCCTTTGTAGAGAATGAGGCTCTTGTTTGTTTTCCCGCTTGGCAGGCATCACATTTATGGTCTTTATCGAATATTTGATTGGGTAGACCTTCAACCAAATTGTCCTTCACCAGCTTGTTGATTGTCTTGAAGTTCAAGTGGCTTAAACGTTTGTGCCACAGCCAGCTGGTTTCTGAATTTGATTTTGTCACTAGACAGGTTTCACTTTGATTGTTCCATTGTACAATATATAACCTGTCCTGCAGAATCCCAGTAAGAAGAATTTCTTCTCCTTCTATGTTTTTGACAAGACATTTGTTAGCAGTAAATTCTACTCTCTTGTTATTAGCACAAAATTGGCTAATTGAGAATAGATTATGATTTAATCCTTCAACATACGATACATTTAAAATAGTAGTGTTACCAACTTGAAGGTCACCATAACCCTTTGTGTATCCTTTTGAGTTTCCTCCAAAGGTAACATTTGGTCCAGTGCACTCCTTGTAGTTGATTAACAATTCTTTGTTGCATGTCATATGTTTGGAGCATCCACTATCCAGTATCCAAACTGCACCCCGAGCTGTGCACGATCTTCTCATCGATCTCCTATCCTGCAAAGAAAATTCATTTAGCTACCCCACTGAATGAGGGTGCTTTGTTAGTAGACAAAGTTCCTTTTGGAACCCAAATTTGTCTGATTATGGAGACATTCTGTGATGGTCTGATTTGCCTCCCACTAAAATCAATGTACACGATTTTCTTTTGAGCAGGTGGATGATTGGGCACATGTTTCCTAAGAGCAGTTGGTTTGTGATAGACTTGTGGTTTTCTCTGGTTGAATTGTGGAGGAGCTCGCTGATGGTTGGCCTTTGGAGCAGGTTGATTGAACTTTTGTGCAGGTGGTTTTCTTTGTTGAAAACCAATTCCTTGTGAAGTGAACCTCTGTCGTTGCTGTCCTTGATCCTTGATCAAAATTGCTTGCGGCTGTTTTGCACTATTTTTGAGATTTACTATCTTGTCCTTTCCCTTTTCCTTGACAAAGTTTCCTTTGGGTGGACCTTTGTCAACTCCATTAAAACCAATTCCTCCATGATCTGACGATCTCCTTTGCATATCATTGATGAGATGAACTCTGTCTGATTTTTTGTGGATGTAATAATTAAGCATTACACCAAAGTTTTCCGCCTTGTTGTTGGCCGACGATTCTCTTTCAATTAAATCCGTGATTTTAGCATTAAGAGCGTAGACTTCTTCACTCTTGTTCTTTATCTGCAGAAGCATTGCCTTCTCTCTATCATTGAATGAAGCACTTACTTTCTTCATTTCTTGAATAGTGTTGGCCATTCTTCCATTTTCTTTAATGGCATGTTTGAACATCTTGTTCAATCTTGCATGATCTTCCATGAGTTTGTTGAAATCTTCTATGGAAAGATCGTCTTCTTCTTCTTCATCTATCTCCTCGTTGTCACCCGAATCATACATAGGTGAGTTAGAAATAGGAGAAGGACAATTAATTACTACCTCATTATTGTCGAGTCCATTGTCATGCCCCATGAGACACTCATCCCATTCTTCATCTACTTCAGCGATGAAGGCTTCATCATTTTCGGATGAGCTGTCGGTTAATGTGTGTGATGTAGTTTGTTCTTCCGCGAGCATAGCTTTTCTTTGTTCTCGTAGCTTTCTATCTCGCTTGTTTCTTAGTTCCTCTCTCTCAGCTTTAGAGATATCTGGGCAATCTGTTTTAAAATGACCTTTCCTGCCACATTTAAAACAAGAAAATTCGGACAAGTCAGCCTTAATATAGGGAGAGTTAGGTTTTACTTCACTTTTCCTTTCTGGTCGATCTCCCGAACGTTCTTTTCCTTTGAAGTTTCTGTTGTTGTCCTTGTATAGACGTTTATATCTATTTGCCCTTAGCTCCATCTTCTGGAATCTTTGAGCCATGAGTGAGTATTCCTCAAAGTAGTTTTTGGTGGGATAATTTTCATCATCCGAGCTTGATGCGTCTTTTATAATCACCGTAGGTGTTGATTTTCTTTCCACCTCCTTTTCCTTCAACTTGGCTTTGAAGGCTGTTTCCTTTTCTTTCATTCCTGCAGCAGATGGTTTACTACAAGAAGAGTTAGACTGGCCATGAATACGATTTATTTCATATTCATTGCCCGTTAGTAAATCAAATAGAGAATCAATGGTAAGAGAGTTAAACTCTGGCATTATGGGATGCATGGCTGAGTAGATTTCCCAGGTAGCGGGTAGAGCACGAATGACTTTCAAGTTTTTCTCTCGTTGAGAATACTTGTTTTTGTCGATGATGGCTATTTCAATCAATACTTCTGTGAACCGGTTCTTCATTTGAGCTATGGTTTCTCCTGACTTCATTTTGAATTCTTCAAATTTGTTACAAGCAATAGACAGCTTGTTTTCTTGTATGATGTCTGATCCACGGCTAATTTCTTTAAGTACATCCCACATCTCCTTTGCAGTTTGAAGATGTCTGATTTTGGCCAAGTACACGCCTCTTACTGTACTCGAAATTAGACCTTTGGCGAAGTCATCGAGTCCAGCTTCTTTTCTTTCTTCAACGGTATATTCGTCAATGGTCTTTTCCTTTTCAACTATGACCAGTGAAGGAGTTGGACCAGTTCCATCCTTTATTTCAGCACTTCCCTTGTTCATGATTTTGATAGGTCCATCAGTAATGACCTTCCACATTTTGATATGTTGTGCTCGTAAACACATCTCAATTCTGAAACTCCAGTCTTCATATCCGGTAATGGAGAAATCCTCACAAGCACGTATCATCTGTCCTTCCATAACTTCAAGGTAGATGATTAAATAAATGCAAGTGCAATATGCTGTGAAAACGTTTTCAGGATCTATTCAAGAAGACCACACAGAGATAATCTCTTGTGAATTAGAAACAATGGTCAAAATGAACCACTGCTTTGATACCACTTGTTGGTCCCAAAAGAGCTAGATTGGTGTATGGGGGGGGGGGGGGGGG
>JAPKLX010002167.1:0-14980 GCA_026898415.1 Leonotis leonurus | reverse complement strand
TAAGTTGAGATTGACTTCTATAGGAGTATTTCCTTTACACTTTAAGTCATCTCCTAATCTGTTCCTAAACATAAGTCACCTTCTTTCTAGTGATCTGTTTTTACACTAGAACAGCTTATATACTATAAACTAACTAAGTGTGTTTCGAGATACCATCATCAACACTAAAACTTTTGGGTTCCCAACAATTTCCCCCTTGTTGATGATGTCGAAACCACACTTTACAGACTATATCCTATCAGCTTATAAAGAGCGATCTGGTCTGATATCCAGGATTGATTTAATTACGTTATTAAGTTTATAACGTTTTAGGATATTTTCATATGTGTTCTGGACAATAAAAGGTTGTCATCAGAAACTCAAGAAATTCATATATATATATAGAGACAAAAGGGTTTACAGATCATCAAAACAAAAACATAAGAAAATGCAGATCATTTAAAGATAATAATTGAATGACTATCTGCTCTTTCTCCTCTCTTCCTGTTGCCTCTTCATCTTCGCCCTGGTCTCGTCTGATATAAGCTGGACACTTTCGTATACCCCTTCTCTTACCCTTATGTAATCAGGGTCTTCAGCATCCACCTTATATCCTCTGTTTTCTGCTAGTTGATTTATGAAGTTTAGCAGAAAGGTTTTGTCAGGAAGATCTGTCCCAGGGATGGTGGGACAGGTTCTGAATTCCCTTTCTGGAGCAGTTATTGTGATCTGGGCTTTGGCTGCTGCTGTTCTGATCTCCTCCACCAGATCTCTTGCATCGTTTTGATCAAGATATAGATTGAAGGCTTCATTAGGTGATCCCTCACAGTAGAGTGGTTCCTTGAGGAAGTAGCGACACATAATGAATCCGTATTTCAAGCCTTCATATCCTTCCTTCAAGTGATCTGGGACCCAGTTGGTCTCTCCCTGTTTGGTCAATGATTTTCGAATAGGGGCAGACGAGAACCAGCTGGATCCTGCTCTTTTCTTTTTCTTGGGTGGTTGGGACTGGCTTGATCTGCTTGGAGTAAATGTCTTCTGTGCTTGGAATGAAGGAGAGCTGGCTGGGCTGGGTCGATCTGGTATAAGAGCAGGTTTCTTTGCAGTTGATCCAGATCCTGACAAGCTCTTCTTTTTCTCTTCTGCTGCTTTTTCTTTCTTCTTCTCTTGCGCAGCAGATGGCTTTTGCTTCCCACTCCCTTCCCCCTTTTCGACATCATCAATGAATGATTGAATGAATGTCTTGAGGGAGGTGACCTCTGCCTTCAACTCTGTGACCTCTTTGGCAGATTCAAATCTTTCTGACAACAGAGAGGTGATGTTGAGGTTGGAGTCATTGATCTGTTTCTGAAGAGAAGCCTGTGTGTTGGCCAGATCAGATTTGATTTCTTCTTGAGCTGCCTTGATGTCCGCAGTTTCATCAAAGTAGGATTTGATTAGAGTGGATGTTGGGTAGTGCAGATCGTGTAACTTCCTTTCCACAAAGGATTTGCCCTCAGTTTCAAACTGTCTGATCAGCGACCTGGTGTAAGAGTTGGCTTCTTTGACTATGTCTGCTGTGAGACCATCAGTCTGCTCCTTGACTAAGGCGTGTACCATGTCCTTTTCTTTTTCTGCAAAGGCACTGATGATCTTGTACATCTCCTTCACTTTGAATTCAGTTGAAAACAGACTTTGATCTATCTGAGCTTTCCTCTCATCAGCAGCAGCCCGATCATCATCTAGTTTCTTGTTGATCTCTTCAATCTTCAGTCTACAGATTCGCCTCAGATCAGAGTCGACCTGATTGACATGAGTTTGCAGGTGGTCGTTGAACTCTGTGAGTATGCGTGTGGCTTCATCTTGGACTGTGGTCAGTGTGCCATACATGTACTGATCCACCTTCTTGGAGATGAGATCTCTGATTTGTGAATGAGACAGTGATTGACGTTGATCCATCAATATGTCCTCCAAGGTGTATGTCTGCACATGTATGTTCTGTGCAGCTGCAACAGCAGGAGTGATGATGTCATTGGTGAGCTCGCCGCCTATAGTTTGTCCAAGGAGGTCATCCTCTGCTGGTGCAGGTGGGGATGTGATCTGCACATCAGTTTCAGTCATGACCGCGTCTGGTGTAGGTTCTGCTGTTGCTGCACCCTGTTGGTGAGCATCAGTTGGAATTTCAGTTTCTTCTTTATCGACCACGCTGTTATAGAAATCTAGCTTTCCAGCTTTCTCATAGATCTCCCTCAGATTGACCTGTAGTTTCTGAGCTTCTAGCTGAGCTATTGCAAGGATGGATTGTGAGTAGCTTTCTCTTAGCTCAGCAACAGATGAGGCTTCAAAGATGTTTAATAGTGTGGCTTCCTCTGCTTTGAGCTGGTCAATAGTTCGGATTTTAAGCAGAGCATCTAAAACATAGAACTCCTTGTCCTTGATCAACAGCAGCAATTTGACTCTTTTAGCTGCATCATAGCTCTCTGGTGTGAGCTGGATGCCTGGAAATATGCTGAGGACAGCTCTGTCTGCTTCTGCTTCAATCATTTTGACTACTGACTGAGCTGTTTTATTCTCCACATCTTCATCTGAAGATTCAATTGCTTCTTCATCTTCTTCATTAATTTGTTCTAGAGGCTCAGCAGACGATGAGCTGATCGTGTGAGCTGGAGAAAAGTCCCTGGGCTGATCTGGGAGTACTGATGACAGAGGTTCTACATCTTCTGGTTGATCAATCAGCACAACTGCTTCCTCCTCAACCTCCTGTTGAGGGATGACAGTTTCTGCAGCAGTAGGGGCTTCGGTCTGTATCTCGGCAGAGAGTTTGTGAAGCCTTCTGCGTTTGGATTTGGGCTGCTGTGCCGCGGTAGAAGTATCTGTTTCAACAGAACTGGCCCTCCTGGTCACTCTCTTGGAGGGGGTTCTCTCAGTTGGCTTCTCCTTGGTGACCTTAGATTTTGTGGATTGATCTGTTGGACCAGATGGAGGAATCCAGATGGGATTCGAGTTCCCCATCTCCATCAGAGCATTAAAGATGACAGGGTCCTTGGCTCTGGCAATCAGATTTGCTGAAATGCCCATCGACATTTCAATTTGATGCTGGTCCTTTGGAAAATGTTGTTTCGCGTTGAACTCAACCGCTGTATCCCATTGGTGGTGAGGAAAGAATGATTCCAGCATAAAGCTGATCTTTGTTGAATGTCTCAGGCTGCTTCTCTTTACTTCGATGCCTGGGGAGCTACCTTTCACAAATAAGATCATCTTGGCCTCTTTTGCCAAGAGATCGTATAAGATCCTGCTCCAGTTGACAGGCAGATCAAGAACCACTGCAGCTAATATCCTGAACTTTTCAGGAGTGACTTGGTCGTAGGATCCATTGTGATTTAGGAAAATCCGCTGAACGAATTCAAACAAGATCCTGAACTCTGGTGCGAGAAGTGAGCGAACAAACATCCTGTTTGTGTAATGGATAGGCACGATCATGACCATCTCAACAGCTTCTTGCAGTTGTTCTGCAGTAATTTCACCCAGTTCTAATCCCTCATCCTTGACTTTATAAGCAGCGTTGATGAGATTGATAACATTGTAGGGAGTGTTGCTGACAGTATTCCCTTTACTCACCCTGATGGTGGCCTCATCTCCACCTTTCTCTCCCTTCCATGAGAGATAAAAGGCAGCAACATCCTTGGGTAGGAAGTGCACAGGGTGTGAAGTAATAATTTTACAAAAACCTATATAGAACACAGTAGTACAGATGTGAGCACTATCCTTCCATCAGTGAAGTATAAGTGCCACAGAAACAGTTTATGCAGTTCTATGATATTGACAGAGATCACAGACAAAAGAATAGAAGCAGGGTAAAACAAGAGTAAAAGCATTTTGAAATATGAATAAGAGTTTAAAAAAAATAAGAAACCTTTGCACTGGCGAACAAGATCGAATGCCTTTTCCAGTTTATGAAACCCGAAGGTGTCAAGAACCGCAAAAAGGTCTTGATGAATATAAGGTTTCAGAAAGCTTGCTTGTTCCAGAAAAACAGATGATTTGGGAGCCATTTTTGTAAGAGAGTGAGAGATTTTCGAAGGAAGAGAGATTTTCGAAGGAAGAGAGAATTTTGGAAGGCAGAAAATTTTCTAAGTGTTTCGAGAATTATGTAAGTGTGAGTGATACACGAAACGCCTTATCAATCTATATACGCGAAAGAGAAGATAAGTAGAGTAATAAAATATTCAGAAATCCTTCCCTTTTTCAGCTTTCCCGCCTTTCCATGTACTAGGTTTTCAACCCATAGTCGTCTCTCTTGATTGTGTGATGCACGCGCTATAATCGAACGGTTGTGATATGGCGCGTTCTCTTTGTTGCAGTCTTTTGTCTCCCTTTTTCTTGATTTGGTATATATTTTCTCGATCACGTCTCCAAATTACTGTATGTAATCATCAGAAGATAAAAGATTTTGATATCTAATGTCAGAAAATAGATAATTAGTCGCCGTATATAGTTGACCTTTCCCCCTTAACCAAGTAATGGAATAAATAATAGGAAATATTAGTTCAAATATCCACGTGGTATAAGTAATCTGGTTGAGGTCAATCTCCTTTATGGTGAGAACTATCAATCTGGTTGCTTTCCTTTAATAGTTCCCAGTTGGAATTTGATCAATCTAGATTGACATATACTTAGTGATTTGATATCAATTCCCTGTTGGATTTTCAAATATAGGCTGAATTTTGTCAATCTGGACTGTGATGATCTGGTTTTGTTTCCCTGTTGGATTACTGATTTTGATCTAGTTTTAGATCAATCTGGTTCTATCTTCAAGATTTAAGAGTCCTAATTTTCCACAAAGCATCTTAAATCTTTCTTCTGGTAATGCCTTAGTGAGAATATCTGCTCTCTGAATCTCAGTATGTATTTTCTCAATCTGTACATGTTTTCTCTCAACATGATCTCTTATAAAGTGATGTCTCACATCAACATGTTTGCATCTGGTATGCAAGACAGGATTCTGTGTGATTGCTATAGCACTTGAGCTGTCACAAAAAATTGGTATTTCCTTGACATCAATCTCATAGTCTTTAAGCTGTTGTCTTAACCATAGTATTTGTGCACAACAACTCCCAGCTGCCATATATTCTGCTTCTGTAGTTGAAGTGGTAACCGATGTCTGTTTCTTTGAGAACCAAGAAATCAGTTTATTTCCCAGAAACTGACATGTACCAGATGTTGACTTTCTGTCCAGTTTGCATCCAGCGTAGTCTGAGTCAGTATATCCAGTTAGCTCAAAATTGTCTTCACATGGATACCATAATCCTATATGAGCTGTTCCCTTAAGATATCTTAGTATCTTCTTAGCTGCTTCCATATGAGACTCTTTGGGGTTTGCTTGATATCTAGCACATACTCCTACTGCAAAATTGATGTCAGGTCGACTGGCAGTTAGGTAGAGTAGTGATCCTATGATCCCTCTGTATTGTGTGATGTTAACTGGTTTTCCCTCGGGATCTGGATCAATTTTCCCATTGGTCAGCATTGGGATTTTTACTGGATTACTGTCTTTTAATCCAAACTTGGTTAGCAGATCGTTAATGTATTTTGTCTGATTAATAAAGATACCATCTGGTAGCTGTTTGACCTGCAGTCCTAAAAAGAAACTCATCTCTCCCATCATAGACATTTGATACTTATTTTTCATAAGTTCAGCAAATTTGTCACACAGATAGGTGGATTGAGATCCAAAGATAATGTCATCTACATAGATCTGGACCAAGAGAATGTGTTCTTTGACTTTGATAACGAACAAAGTTTTATCAACAGATCCTCTTTTGAATCCAGATTCTAGCAGAAAGGTTGATAATGTCTCATACCAGGCTCTAGGGGCTTGTTTTAGACCGTATACAGCCTTAGCCAGTCTATATACTTTCTGATCTGGATCTGCCTCTTCAAATCCAGGTGGCTGTTCCACATATACTTCTTCTTCAAGAATACCATTGAGGAAGGCACTTTTGACATCCATCTGGTATACCTTGAATCGTTTGTGAGCAGCATATGCTAGGAATAGTCTTATAGCTTCTAATCTGGCTACTGGTGCGAATGTTTCATCAAAATCAATGCCTTCTTGTTGATTATAGCCTTTAGCTACTAATCTGGCTTTGTTTCTGACTACTTCACCATTCTCATCCCGTTTGTTTTTGAACACCCATTTTACACCTATTACTCCTTGGTGTTTGGGTCTGTCCACGAGATACCAGACTTCATTCCTTTTGAACTCATTGAGTTCTTCTTGCATTGCTGTTATCCAATCTGCATCTTGGAGTGCTTCATAAGCATCAGATGGCTCCATGCGAGAGAGGTAACAGCTCAACAATGCACTTTCTCCATGCATTCTTCTTGTTTTCACACGATCTGATGGGTTCCCAACGATCTGTTCTGGTGGGTGGTCTTGTATCCATCTTCTTCTCCTGGTCATTTCTTCATCAGATAACTCAGGATCAGGTTGATCTGTTGATTCCTCAAATTCAGGGTGTGCTGTTGATATAGCTTGAAATGGATTTTCATCTGGACTTTCTTCTGGAGGTTGATCATCATTTGCAATGGTTGTTTCATTGTTTTCTGTTGATGATCTGTTTTCATCCTGATTGTGTAGTAATATTCCCCCTTGCTGTATGATCTCTTCAGCAACAGGTGGTGTGTTAATTTCTTCATCCTCACTTTTTGAATTCCAGATAAGAATATCTTCAAGTAAGAGTTCATTTATTCTTCTTGTAGTCTTTTGGTTTTCGGTCTGCTTCCCATCTAGTGATCTGTACTCAACAGTAGACTCATCAAAAACAACATGGGGAGTTACTTCCACAATATGAGAATTCTTATTGTAAACTCGATAAGCTTTACTGACATCAGAATATCCTAAGAATATTCCAGGATCAGTTTTGCTATCAAAGGTTTTCAACTGTGATTTCCCATTATTGTGTATGTAACATAAACAACCAAAGGTTCTAAAGTAAGAAATCTTAGGTTTTCTGTTGTTCCATAGTTCATATGGAGTCTTTCCATGTCTGAGTGTTATGGATGATCTGTTTTGAGTGTAACATGCTGTATATATGGCTTCAGCCCAGAATTTCTTTGGTAGGTTGGTTGCATTAAGCATTGTGCGAGCTGCTTCTTTTAACGATCGGTTTCTCCTTTCAACAACTCCATTCTGTTGGGGAGTTCGAGCAGCAGATGTTTGATGAGTAATTCCCATCTTGTTGCAATATGCTTCAACTTTCTGGTTGAGAAATTATGTTCCTCGATCTGTTCTGATAGAGGTTATACTCATCTCTTTCTGTTTAGTGATCTTGTGTAAAAAATCAGGGACCTTGTCTAGAGTCTCTTTCTTCTTCAGCAGAAAGATGACCCAAGTGTATCTTGAGTAATCATCTATGATTACCAATGTGTACTTTCTCCCATTGATACTTAGTGGTTTGACTGGTCCAAACAGATCAAGGTGTAACAGCTCTAGTATCCTTGATGTTGAGTGAGCTGCTTTGCTTGTAAAGGATGATCTGGTCTGCTTTCCAGCTTGACAAGCATCACATATGTGATCTTTATCATACACTTGATCTGGTAGTCCTTCTACTAACCTTTCCTTGGCAATCCTGTTGATTGATTTGAAATTAAGATGACTTAGTCTCTTATGCCATAACCAGCTTGTTTCTGATACAGTCTTGGTGATTAAGCAGGTCTCAATCTGGTTTGTCCATTGGACAATGTATAACCTATCCTGCAGTTTACCGGTAAGGAGTATTTCATCTCCTTCCTTGTTCTTCACCAGACAGTTGTTAGTATCAAAAACAATCTGATTACCATTAGCACAAAACTGACTTACAGAAAACAGATTGTGACTAAGACCCTCCACGTATGATACATTTGTGATAGTGGTTTTGCCTACTCTGATGTTTCCATACCCTCTGGTATATCCTTTTGAATTACATCCAAAAGTGACCTGTGGGCCTGGTTTCTCTATGTAATCTGATAACAGATTCTTATCACATGTCATGTGTTTTGAACAACCGCTATCTATAATCCAGATAGTTCCTCTTGCTATCTTACTCCTTCTTGCACTTCTTTGATCCTCAACTTCATCTAGCCCGTTGTCCAATCGTACATAGCATTCATTCCAGCTTTCTTCATCGTCAGCAATGAAGGCTTCATCATTTTCTGATGAACTGTCCGAGAAATGACTCGAGCTGCTTGAATTATGTTCAGCTATCATGGCTTTGCGCTCATTTTTAAGCTTTCGATCTCGTTTGGCTCTTAGTTCTTCCCTTTGGCTTCTGGACAGATTAGGACAATCTGTTTTGAAGTGACCTGTTCTGCCACATTCAAAACAAGTGTAATCTGTAGAACTAGGGTTCTTTGCTGTTTTAGAGAATTGCTTCTTGGACTCATCTTTGTCTTCAGATCGATCGTTGTCATACTTCTTGTTGAGATTTCTCTTATTATCTTTGTAGAAGCGTCTGTACTTCTTCGATCTGGTTTCCATCTTGTCCATTCGTTTGGCAATCATTGCGAACTCTTTTAAGAGTTTGTCATAGCCTTTCTCTTCATCTGGAGTAACAGACTCAGAAGGATCATCTGGGTTGCTCTTTGCTTTGAAGGCTACCTCTTTATCTTTCTTTGAGCTGTTCTCTGCCTTTTTGGACAGATGATCTGGTCCTCGAATTCTTTGAATGTCACACTCATGACCTTCGAGATGATCAAATAGAGCTTCAGTGGACAAATCATTGAAGTCTGCTCTTAGAGGTTGCATTGCTGCATAGATCTCCCAACTTGGTGGAAGAGCTCTAAGAACTTTCATGTTTTTCTCCCTTTGAGTATATTTGTTCTTTTTGAACGCAGATATCTCAAGGAGAATTCCAGTGAATCTCATCTTCATCTGTTCTATTGTCTCGCCTGGTTTCATTTTGAATTCATCGTACTTGTTGCAGGCTAAAGACAGCTTATTCTCGATCATAACTTCAGATCCTAGGGCTAGATCTCTTAAGGCTTCCCACATCTCTTTGGCAGTATCCAAATCTTGGATTTTGGCCAGATGTATGCCTTTGACGGTGCTGGAGATGATCCCTTTGGCAAAATCATCAAGATTAGCTTCTCTTCTTTCTTCAGAGGTATATTTTCTGGGATCTTTTAGTACAGTTTCTTTAACTGCTCCAGTCTCAGTGATACGAGTGGTTTCTTCTGTAATTGCCAATGGCCCTTCCTCAATTACTTTCCACATTAAGCAATGATGAGCTTTGAGACACATCTTGATCCTGAAGCTCCATTCTCTATATCCTTGAATAGAGAATTCTTCGCAAGCCCTGATAACAGATGACTCCATAACAGATAGTATGCACGTGAATGAAAAAGGTTTTTCTAGATCTATTCAAGTAGACCACGCAGGTTTTAACCTTGTGAAAACAAAACAATGGTCAGTTTGAACCACTGCTCTGATACCACTTGTTGGTCCCGAAAGAGCAAGGTTTGGTGTATGGGGGGGGGGAATACACCAAATACTAACTTTTCAGTTTTACTTGACAATTTATAAGAGAGCTCAAGCTATTCTACACAAGAATTTGCTCGGTGGTGACTAACCAGATCGATATACAGATCGATAGCAGATTCAGTCCAAACAGATTACTCTCTTTGTGTAAACACTTAACAGATAATAAGAGTGATCTTATTACCTCCTGAGTGTAGAGTGAGTGCGGAATAATGGTGGATTAATAATTGCTCTTGTTTAGAAAACCTTTGAATATTAACCAGATTGATTAGAAGATTTATTGAGATGCAGATGGATGATAGTGCAGAGAATTAGAATAATAGACAACAGAAAATATAAAGAATGCAGAAATGTAAAGCACACTGTTGTTTAACGTGGTTCGGGAAATCCCTACGTCCACGATCTGGTCAAAACTAGACCAGATTATCCACTACTAGGATACTCTGCTTCTTTATACTCGTGGAGAGCGAGTCACAAGTACCAATCACAACTAGAATGATACTTATGCACGAATGAAGGGTCGTGTCCCTTTACAACAGATTACCTCTACGTTACCACTAGAAAACTACTAGCTAGCAGGGTGATCTCCTTTCTCTCGATAAGACAGACTTGAATCGAGGTGGTTGGTGTGATGTAGAATCACAGAGTGTTGAAGCTCTAAGTCTGGATAGCAGATTGATTGCTTGAAAGTATGACAATAGTATAGCTCGCGTGCGTTCTCTCTCTCTTCTTCAGATCTCTAACTTCAACTATATAGGCATTGAATTTTGAAATTCTAGCCGTTGTTGATTGGCGTGAGATAGATGGTATATTGCCAATCAATGATTTCCATCATATCTGTTCTTGCCATATAGGAAAGGTTCACTCAATCATTGAGTTATGGAAAGCAGATTGCTAACGGTCTCTTTCCTTCTATGTGTTAGCCGAAGATCTTCTTTCCAATCCCAGTTGGATGGACTTTTAATTTTGACGTGGCAAGAGCATATGATGTGTAGGATGATGTCAGCTGGAGGATTGATGACTCAATCATTCTGGTTCCTCACTGTAGGTATCGATCTGATCATCAATCTGGTCGCTGTCTGTTACAGCAGATCGATTCTTCTTTGGCATAAAAACTTGACTTCATCCTATTCTAAGTTGAGATTGACTTCTATAGGAGTATTTCCTTTACACTTTAAGTCATCTCCTAATCTGTTCCTAAACATAAGTCACCTTCTTTCTAGTGATCTGTTTTTACACTAGAACAGCTTATATACTATAAACTAACTAAGTGTGTTTCGAGATACCATCATCAACACTAAAACTTTTGGGTTCCCAACAATTTCCCCCTTGTTGATGATGTCGAAACCACACTTTACAGACTATATCCTATCAGCTTATAAAGAGCGATCTGGTCTGATATCCAGGATTGATTTAATTACGTTATTAAGTTTATAACGTTTTAGGATATTTTCATATGTGTTCTGGACAATAAAAGGTTGTCATCAGAAACTCAAGAAATTCATATATATATATAGAGACAAAAGGGTTTACAGATCATCAAAACAAAAACATAAGAAAATGCAGATCATTTAAAGATAATAATTGAATGACTATCTGCTCTTTCTCCTCTCTTCCTGTTGCCTCTTCATCTTCGCCCTGGTCTCGTCTGATATAAGCTGGACACTTTCGTATACCCCTTCTCTTACCCTTATGTAATCAGGGTCTTCAGCATCCACCTTATATCCTCTGTTTTCTGCTAGTTGATTTATGAAGTTTAGCAGAAAGGTTTTGTCAGGAAGATCTGTCCCAGGGATGGTGGGACAGGTTCTGAATTCCCTTTCTGGAGCAGTTATTGTGATCTGGGCTTTGGCTGCTGCTGTTCTGATCTCCTCCACCAGATCTCTTGCATCGTTTTGATCAAGATATAGATTGAAGGCTTCATTAGGTGATCCCTCACAGTAGAGTGGTTCCTTGAGGAAGTAGCGACACATAATGAATCCGTATTTCAAGCCTTCATATCCTTCCTTCAAGTGATCTGGGACCCAGTTGGTCTCTCCCTGTTTGGTCAATGATTTTCGAATAGGGGCAGACGAGAACCAGCTGGATCCTGCTCTTTTCTTTTTCTTGGGTGGTTGGGACTGGCTTGATCTGCTTGGAGTAAATGTCTTCTGTGCTTGGAATGAAGGAGAGCTGGCTGGGCTGGGTCGATCTGGTATAAGAGCAGGTTTCTTTGCAGTTGATCCAGATCCTGACAAGCTCTTCTTTTTCTCTTCTGCTGCTTTTTCTTTCTTCTTCTCTTGCGCAGCAGATGGCTTTTGCTTCCCACTCCCTTCCCCCTTTTCGACATCATCAATGAATGATTGAATGAATGTCTTGAGGGAGGTGACCTCTGCCTTCAACTCTGTGACCTCTTTGGCAGATTCAAATCTTTCTGACAACAGAGAGGTGATGTTGAGGTTGGAGTCATTGATCTGTTTCTGAAGAGAAGCCTGTGTGTTGGCCAGATCAGATTTGATTTCTTCTTGAGCTGCCTTGATGTCCGCAGTTTCATCAAAGTAGGATTTGATTAGAGTGGATGTTGGGTAGTGCAGATCGTGTAACTTCCTTTCCACAAAGGATTTGCCCTCAGTTTCAAACTGTCTGATCAGCGACCTGGTGTAAGAGTTGGCTTCTTTGACTATGTCTGCTGTGAGACCATCAGTCTGCTCCTTGACTAAGGCGTGTACCATGTCCTTTTCTTTTTCTGCAAAGGCACTGATGATCTTGTACATCTCCTTCACTTTGAATTCAGTTGAAAACAGACTTTGATCTATCTGAGCTTTCCTCTCATCAGCAGCAGCCCGATCATCATCTAGTTTCTTGTTGATCTCTTCAATCTTCAGTCTACAGATTCGCCTCAGATCAGAGTCGACCTGATTGACATGAGTTTGCAGGTGGTCGTTGAACTCTGTGAGTATGCGTGTGGCTTCATCTTGGACTGTGGTCAGTGTGCCATACATGTACTGATCCACCTTCTTGGAGATGAGATCTCTGATTTGTGAATGAGACAGTGATTGACGTTGATCCATCAATATGTCCTCCAAGGTGTATGTCTGCACATGTATGTTCTGTGCAGCTGCAACAGCAGGAGTGATGATGTCATTGGTGAGCTCGCCGCCTATAGTTTGTCCAAGGAGGTCATCCTCTGCTGGTGCAGGTGGGGATGTGATCTGCACATCAGTTTCAGTCATGACCGCGTCTGGTGTAGGTTCTGCTGTTGCTGCACCCTGTTGGTGAGCATCAGTTGGAATTTCAGTTTCTTCTTTATCGACCACGCTGTTATAGAAATCTAGCTTTCCAGCTTTCTCATAGATCTCCCTCAGATTGACCTGTAGTTTCTGAGCTTCTAGCTGAGCTATTGCAAGGATGGATTGTGAGTAGCTTTCTCTTAGCTCAGCAACAGATGAGGCTTCAAAGATGTTTAATAGTGTGGCTTCCTCTGCTTTGAGCTGGTCAATAGTTCGGATTTTAAGCAGAGCATCTAAAACATAGAACTCCTTGTCCTTGATCAACAGCAGCAATTTGACTCTTTTAGCTGCATCATAGCTCTCTGGTGTGAGCTGGATGCCTGGAAATATGCTGAGGACAGCTCTGTCTGCTTCTGCTTCAATCATTTTGACTACTGACTGAGCTGTTTTATTCTCCACATCTTCATCTGAAGATTCAATTGCTTCTTCATCTTCTTCATTAATTTGTTCTAGAGGCTCAGCAGACGATGAGCTGATCGTGTGAGCTGGAGAAAAGTCCCTGGGCTGATCTGGGAGTACTGATGACAGAGGTTCTACATCTTCTGGTTGATCAATCAGCACAACTGCTTCCTCCTCAACCTCCTGTTGAGGGATGACAGTTTCTGCAGCAGTAGGGGCTTCGGTCTGTATCTCGGCAGAGAGTTTGTGAAGCCTTCTGCGTTTGGATTTGGGCTGCTGTGCCGCGGTAGAAGTATCTGTTTCAACAGAACTGGCCCTCCTGGTCACTCTCTTGGAGGGGGTTCTCTCAGTTGGCTTCTCCTTGGTGACCTTAGATTTTGTGGATTGATCTGTTGGACCAGATGGAGGAATCCAGATGGGATTCGAGTTCCCCATCTCCATCAGAGCATTAAAGATGACAGGGTCCTTGGCTCTGGCAATCAGATTTGCTGAAATGCCCATCGACATTTCAATTTGATGCTGGTCCTTTGGAAAATGTTGTTTCGCGTTGAACTCAACCGCTGTATCCCATTGGTGGTGAGGAAAGAATGATTCCAGCATAAAGCTGATCTTTGTTGAATGTCTCAGGCTGCTTCTCTTTACTTCGATGCCTGGGGAGCTACCTTTCACAAATAAGATCATCTTGGCCTCTTTTGCCAAGAGATCGTATAAGATCCTGCTCCAGTTGACAGGCAGATCAAGAACCACTGCAGCTAATATCCTGAACTTTTCAGGAGTGACTTGGTCGTAGGATCCATTGTGATTTAGGAAAATCCGCTGAACGAATTCAAACAAGATCCTGAACTCTGGTGCGAGAAGTGAGCGAACAAACATCCTGTTTGTGTAATGGATAGGCACGATCATGACCATCTCAACAGCTTCTTGCAGTTGTTCTGCAGTAATTTCACCCAGTTCTAATCCCTCATCCTTGACTTTATAAGCAGCGTTGATGAGATTGATAACATTGTAGGGAGTGTTGCTGACAGTATTCCCTTTACTCACCCTGATGGTGGCCTCATCTCCACCTTTCTCTCCCTTCCATGAGAGATAAAAGGCAGCAACATCCTTGGGTAGGAAGTGCACAGGGTGTGAAGTAATAATTTTACAAAAACCTATATAGAACACAGTAGTACAGATGTGAGCACTATCCTTCCATCAGTGAAGTATAAGTGCCACAGAAACAGTTTATGCAGTTCTATGATATTGACAGAGATCACAGACAAAAGAATAGAAGCAGGGTAAAACAAGAGTAAAAGCATTTTGAAATATGAATAAGAGTTTAAAAAAAATAAGAAACCTTTGCACTGGCGAACAAGATCGAATGCCTTTTCCAGTTTATGAAACCCGAAGGTGTCAAGAACCGCAAAAAGGTCTTGATGAATATAAGGTTTCAGAAAGCTTGCTTGTTCCAGAAAAACAGATGATTTGGGAGCCATTTTTGTAAGAGAGTGAGAGATTTTCGAAGGAAGAGAGATTTTCGAAGGAAGAGAGAATTTTGGAAGGCAGAAAATTTTCTAAGTGTTTCGAGAATTATGTAAGTGTGAGTGATACACGAAACGCCTTATCAATCTATATACGCGAAAGAGAAGATAAGTAGAGTAATAAAATATTCAGAAATCCTTCCCTTTTTCAGCTTTCCCGCCTTTCCATGTACTAGGTTTTCAACCCATAGTCGTCTCTCTTGATTGTGTGATGCACGCGCTATAATCGAACGGTTGTGATATGGCGCGTTCTCTTTGTTGCAGTCTTTTGTCTCCCTTTTTCTTGATTTGGTATATATTTTCTCGATCACGTCTCC
>JAPKLX010002989.1:0-11714 GCA_026898415.1 Leonotis leonurus | reverse complement strand
AAATGAAATTCAAATTTTTTGATTCCATTTTTGACAGCCAAGATTTCCTTGTAGACAGCATGATAATGTTTCTCCGAGTCTTTGAAACAACCACTGGCATGTGCGCAATAGTGCATCCTTCCTTCTGCTTTTTCTAAGAGCATGGCCCCTCAATAGTCATTACTGGCATCAGTTTGGAGAACTCTTTGGCCTTCTCCTGGAATTCTCAAGGGAGGAAGAGTTTTACAAGTCTCTTTGAGATGTTTCACAACATCAGTTTGGCTTCTTCCCCAAGGAGGAGCATCCTTTTTGAGGAGTTTAGACAGTTGACTGGTATGACAAGAGCTGTTTGGGATGAAATCTTTAACATAATTCACAATTCCAAGGAACTGTTGAATTTGTTTGATAGATAGCTTTTCATCTGGAAACTTTTGCAACTCTTCGGCAATATGTGGGGCTGGTTGAAAGGTTCCTTCGGATATTTTCATTCCCAGAAAATCTATGCTGGTTTGGCCTATAGTACTCTTTCTTTCAGACAACATTACTCCATACTCTTGAACTATGGTAAGGAACTTTTTGAGTAAGATATGATGATCTGCTTTGGTTGGAGAATAGAGCAGGATGTCATCAATGTAGACAAGGGTAGAGTACAGTATGGGCTCAAAGATTTTGCTCATGGATTTTTGGAAGAGAGAAGGAGCTACCTTTAAACCAAATGGCATAACAGTCCATTGATATTGGGCTGAGGGAATACAAAAGGCAGTTTTGTATCTATCCTTAGGATCAATTCCTAATTGCCAGAAACCTAATTTAAGGTCAAATTTGGAAAAGATTCGGGCTTTGGATAGGTGAGCAAAAAGCATTTGGGTTCTAGGAAGAGGGAATTTATCATCAAGGAGATAGAAATTCAAGGGTTTATAATCAATGACTAACCTCTTCTTCCCTCTAATTTGCTCAGCTCGGTTGTTGACATAAAATGCTTGACATGCCCAGTTGGATTTGGTTGGCTCGATGAGGCCGAGAGCAAGGAGTTGATTACACTCTTGTCGGGCTAATGCCAATTCTTTGGGATTCATTCCAGGATGTGTAGCTTTAGTGGAGTTGATATCCTCATTCTTTTTGAACGGCAGTTGTATGAAAAACTGCGGATTCTTCCAAAGCGGAAAAGGATGTTTGAACTCAGCATGCGAATCAGCGCAACATTTGGATATCTCGTGAGAGAGTTGATGGTAATCCTCCGACGTTTCTTGCAATGAAAATAACTTTTGCACTAAAGTATATGCTTGGAATCTTCTTTTATATTTTACTCCACGGGGCAGTATCTGCAGATGTTGAGCCTTGAAGAACAAATCAAAACCCATCAGGAGATCGTGGCCGTTGAGTTTGCTTCCAATCACCTTGATCCAGACAGTGCATTCTAGAAAGAGCTGGATTCCGATTGGGTGCTTGGAAATCAATGAAGTATGGAATGTTTGGCCATCAGCAGCGTAGAAATACTCATGATGAGTATCCCACATCTCTTTGGGAAGTATATCCGGATTCATCATGGTTCTTCGAGGTCCTGTATCCAAGGCTCCAATAACTCGGATAGGCTTATCATACTTGGTCTGTAATATCTTCACGTCAAGATGTGGAGATGGTAAGCCTTCTCGAACCATCATGTTTGTTTTCAGTGAAGGTTGAGGTTGGATCATGAGAATGGGCACTTCATCATCTGAAAATTCGTCGTTGGATGTGGTTGCCTCATCTGTAGAAGATTCTTGCAATATGAAGGTTGTTTCTTGATTTTTCTCTTCTTGCTCCGAGAATAGTGATTCCACATCGGCATCGGCATGATCAACTTCTTGTGAAAGGAGAGTTTGGGAAGATAACTTGGAGGCTTTGTTCTGCTTGTTGGGACAATCTTTTGCAAAATGTCCCTCTCTATTGCAAAGATAGCACCGATTGTTGCAAAAGATTGTCCCAACAAGCAAAGCTGGTATCAGAGCCATTTATTTGGTTGTTAAATTACTTTTAAAATGAATGTTTTAAAAGGAAAAGAGCATCTTGATGAATCTCAGATCTCTGAGGAACAACAAGAGAAATTTGAGATTGAGTTTTCTGAAAATGAAAATGGTTTTCAAGGAAGTTTCTTAGTGAAACAAGAAATGCTTTCCAAAATTAAGAATATAAAACTTGATTTAAAGAAAGAAAAAATATTTAGGATACCTTTTAATCTGAATATTTTAAAAAGAAAGAACAATATCTTTTATTTTGTCAGCACAAAAGAAATGCATGTTGATATAAAAGATACTAAAGGTTCAGTTTTCTTATCCCTTATTAACAAAGAAGAGATTAAGAAAAATCTGATGAAAATTGATTCTAAGATTAGACAAACAATCAGTACAGTTCACTTAGGTGCTGTTAAGATTCTGTTAAAATCTGAATTTCAAGAAGGTATTGATTCTCCTATTAAAATGGCTTTAATAGATAATAGGATCAAAGACCGCAGAGATTGCATTTTAGGTGCTGCTAGAGGTAATCTAGCGTATCAGAAATTCATGTTCTCTGTTTATCCTAAGTTTGGACTTAGTCTGGATACTAAGAACTTAGACACTGTTTTGTCTTTCGTCCATCAGTTCGAAAGAGAAAATCTTATGGATGCAGGAGATAAAGTCTTCAGCATATCATATGTCGTAGCTTATGCATTGACAAACAGTCATCATAGCATCGACTATAAAAAATCTGACTATATTGAACTGGAAGATATATTCTCAGATATAGGATCTGTGGAAGAGAAGCAATTCTCAGAAATTAGTCCTTTAGAAAATTCTTGGGCAATAGATATTGCTAGGAATAAACCGCTGATGAAAGAAAAACCTAGAATGAGTTTTCGAAAAGAAAACGTTGTGATAGGGGAAACCTCGGGATTAAACCTCCTTAGGAATATCTCTACAAGAATTGACAATTTAAGTCAAAACCTTGAATTTCTTAAATAAATATGACTAACATTGATTGTCCTCATATTTATAAGAAAGGAAAAATCCTAAGCCTTAAACGCCTTGAAGAAGGAGATGTACAGGAAAGAATGAGTTATCTCTTCAGCAGCCTGTCAGGTAATAATCGCATTTCTGCTATTATTTCTTCCACTAATAATCTAAATCAGATTGCAGGAAGAACGTTGCTAGGAATCTATAAATTGCTATCCTTCTTCGGACTTAGCAAAGATCCCAGTGAAGATTGGTCTAAAGAACCAAGTATCTATGGTAAATACTCTACTCACTTTGTAAGAGGGGGAGGGTTAGCAAGACTAGGAGAAGTTAAAAATCTCATAGTTGAGCAAGACGATAGAATTAAAAAATTAGCTAATCAAATTGAGCAAATAAAAAATGCTAAATGTGATTTACCAATAAGTAGACAAGAAGTTTTAGATTTCACAAATAAATTAAATGAAATCGAAAAATATCTTGAGAAAATCTTAGGATGAGTTTGAAAGAGCTCCAAGAAGACGTTAATAAAATTATTAAGCCACAGCTAGAAGAAATTCTTAGTTTGCTTAAAAATCAACAAAATATTGCCAATATTCAAGATAATATTGAAGCAGCAGCAGCAAAAACAATTCATGAGATAAAAACAATTATTCATGATTGTCCTTGCAACAAAGAAATTCTTGATGTTCTAAGCACAGGTACATCAAAGAAAGAAGAAATAGTCTCTTCAGTTGAATATCAACATGAGACACGACCGACAAGTTCAGGTAAATATAGTTACCCAAACTTCAGTGTTGGTAACGAAGAATTGGGAACAGGAAGAAATCCTGGAAGCCTTACATGGCCATTCGGTGTTGATAAAAAATCAATATGAATTACATGGAGGAAGTAGAAAAGTTTTTCTGGAGTAATCTAGAAAATGATGAATTACAAATCAATGATAGTAATTGTGATATCCTTGAGCATGCAATAAGACTTATGGAAATAGAAGATGAATCTATAGCCAACCAAGAAATAGAGGAAAGTGATAAACTGAAATCTATGTTTGGTATTAACGAAATTTTGTACAAAATTGATAGTTTCAGCTCGGAAGAGTCAGAGGATTCCCAAGACGAAACTGAGAGTCTTGAGGTTCAATTTCGAGAAAATCTCAGAATGGATAGACGACGAGACACTCCTCCTCCATCACCAAAAAAGGAAGATAAAGGCGAAACTTCAGGAACGAAAGATTCTGCTGAAAGAGAAAGCAGAAAGAGAAAAGGTATGTTTCACCCTTTCCCTGAAGCAAAGAATACTACAAATATTTTTGGAAGTAACATCCTTAATATTGATGGTATGACAAATAGAAAAGAACTCATTGAAATATGGGCCAAAGAAATCAGTTTGATTATTCAAACTAATAAAGATTCTTATGATGATCAGAACACAGTTCTGCTCCTATTAGAACATAAATCTGCAGGTGTTGTTAATACCTTTATTAAACTCACCAGGTGGGAACCAAAATTAAATCCTATGACAGCCTTTGAAGAGGTTTTAAATGGAATTTATACTATGTTCTTAGGAATAAATTTATCTTCCGATAAAATACAGGAACTAGCTCGTATAAAAAGTAAAGCAGAAACTATGCTTACTAATATGCAGCTTTGTGATATATCTTTTCTAGATCAGTTCTATTGTGATTATGAAAAGTACTTATATCAGATGGAAGATCAAAGTGATTATAGAAAATATATTAAAAGTTATCTTCTAAAAATCCCTTTGATAGGACAAAAGGCTCTAGACCGATTCGATCTAGAAGCTTCAGGAGTTGCAGCATATAGTTTGGGTTATGCTCAACGAATTGTTAAAGAAGAAATCGCTAAGATTTGTGATTTAACAAGAAAACAAAAACAGCTAAAATCTTTTAGCAAAAGATCTTGTGATAAGATTATTGAACAACCATTTGAATATGGCTGTAGAAAAACTTATAAAAAGAAATCTTCTAAAAAACTGATAAAAAGATACAGGTTTAGTAAGAAAAGAAAACCCTTCAAACCTGGCAAGTTTGTCAAAAAGAAATCCTTTGAAAAAACTAACAAACAAAAGTTTTGTCCCAAAGGAAAGAAAAACTGCAGATGTTGGATTTGCAGTGAAGAAGGACACTATGCAAATGAGTGCCCAAATAGAAGAAAGTTTGACAACAAAGTCAAACTACTAGAAGAAATCTCCAGCAAAGGTTTTATGCCAGTTGAAGATTACTACGAAGGTGAAACTAATGTTTACCAAATTAAAGAAATTGATCCTGATCCAACAGATTCAGAATCAAATGATGCATCAACTTCAGACAGCAATTGAAGATGATGAAAGAGTGATGGCCAATATCACTAACCCTAATTCAATTTATGTCAAAGGTAAACTCAAATTTACCGGATATAAGTTAATTGAATTACATTGTTATGTAGATACAGGTGCAAGTCTCTGTATAGCTAGCAAGAACGTTATCCCCGAAGAACATTGGGTTAATAGCGAAAGATCTATAAAGGTAAAAATAGCCAATGGATCAACCATAACAATAGACAAGGTTTGCAAAAACCTAGACATAATGATTGCAGGAGAAATATTTCATATACCTACAGTCTATCAACAAGAATCAGGTATTGACTTTATTCTTGGTAATAATTTCTGTCAATTATATCAGCCCTTTGTGCAATATACTGATAGAATTATATTTACTCTTAATAATGATCCTATCATTATAAGTAAGTTAAAAATTGCCTACCAAGTAGGAAAACCCGGTTATTTAGATGCTATGAAAAAACGCTCTAAAAAACAAGCACCACCAGTGGTAAATATAAGTCCTCACAAAATTAATCTTCTTTTAGAAAGGGGGAGAGAGCTTATTAATAAGCAAAGAAAAGCTAAGAAAATGAATTTTGAAATTCAAAAGGTTTCAAAAATCGAAACACTCCTAGAAACAGTTTGTTCTGAGAATCCCTTAGATCCCTTAAAGACTAAGAAATGGATGACAGCCTCAATCAAACTAGCAGATCCTAAAGCAGTAGTCAAAGTAAAACCAATGATTTACAGCCCAGAGGATAGAAAAGAATTTGGAAAGCAAATTCAAGAACTATTAGATCTAAAATTAATTAGACCTAGTAATTCCCCACACATGGCTCCAGCCTTCATGGTTAACAATCATGGTGAGCAAAAACGTGGAAAGAAACGAATGGTAATAAACTATAAAGCAATGAATAATGCCACTATAGGAGATTCCCATAACCTCCCTAATAGAAACGAATTACTTTCGTTAATTAGAGGAAAAAAGATGTTTAGTTCTTTTGACTGTAAATCTGGATTCTGGCAAGTTTTGTTAGATGATAAGTCTAAAACTTTAACAGCTTTCACGTGTCCCCAGGGACACTATGAATGGAACGTAATGCCTTTTGGTTTAAAACAGGCTCCTTCCATATTTCAACGATGGATGCAAACTGCATTCAACGATTACAGTAAGTTCTGTTGTGTTTACATTGATGATATCCTTGTATTCTCTAACAATGAACAGGAACACATGTTGCACGTTGCAGCAGTTCTTAATAAGTGTAAATCCTTTGGGATTATACTTAGTAAGAAGAAGGCCCAGTTGTTCCAAACTAAGATTGATTTCTTAGGTCTTGAAATCAACGAAGGAACACTCACTCCTCAAGCACATATCTTGGAACATATACATAAGTTCCCAGATACACTTGAAGATAAGAAACAACTGCAGAGATTTCTAGGTATTTTGACCTATGCCTCTGATTATATTCCTAAGCTTGCAGCCATTAGAGCACCTTTGCAGGTAAAGCTTAAGAAAGAAGTTCGATGGGAATGGACGGAAAAAGATTCTGATTATATGAAGAAAATAAAAAAGAATCTAAGGAGTTTTCCAAAGCTCTATCTTCCTAACCCAGAAGACAAAATGATCATAGAGACGGATGCGTCTAATGATTATTGGGGAGGTGTCCTCAGAACCTCTATCGAAACTGAAGGTAAAATATCTGAACCGATATGCAGGTATATTTCAGGTAGTTTTAAATTAGCTGAAAAGAATTATCATTCTAATGAAAAAGAGCTCTTAGCTGTCATTAGAACAATAGAAAAATTATCAGTATATTTAACCCCGGTTAGATTTCTTGATAATAAAAATCTCACGTATTTTATTAATACTAAGATACAAGGAGATAATAAACAGGGAAGACTAGTCCGTTGGCAGCAATGGCTTTCCCATTACTCTTTTGATATTCAACATATCGATGGAATAAAGAATTCATTGGCAGATTTCTTGACAAGGGAATACTGGAATAATTAAAGATATGAATACATCTTTATCACCATCAACAGGAAAAGAGATGAAGACCAATGGTAGATTGACTCTTGTAGCAATCCTATTGGATGAATATAAAGGAGATGCCACTGCACTCCTATAAATTGAGAGCTTGAGAGATGAGAGAAATCACAAATAAATCTCCTACACCTCAATTCATATAGCATTTTCAATGCTTAGCCTTGAACAGCTTCGGCTGAAAGAAATGGTTCTTATTCAAGAACTAGAACTGGTTAGATGCCAGATCAAATTTGTAGTCTCTCTCAAAAGGGACGAACAACAAAAGGAACTTGAATCTCCTTACTCTTTTCAGAGCAAAGATTCAGCTAGTCCAGAGCAACCGGCTTCTGGTAAAGACTCACCAAATCCGGTGATGGTTGTGGGTTTACCAAAAATCCAGAATGAGGTACAGACCTCAACAACGTTGGATAAATCGTCAGATTTAAATCTGAGACCCAACGGGGGAATTCAGATCCCATCAAAGCCTGATGTCATGTCAGCAACGGAACTTCAGTTTCCACTAATATCTAAACCCTATTATGTGGTTTATAATGGTCAAAATGCAGGTATCTACGAATCATGGGATACAGCAAAGCTGGCCACAGATAAGGTTTCTGGCATTAAACATAAGAAATTCAAAAATCTTATGGAGGCTAGGACATCAGCCAACATCTACACCAAAGAAAAGATGTTGCCACCACTAACGTTGATCACCGACGATAGCATGCTACGAGCAAAGACATTCGCCGCAGCAGTCTCTTCACCTCCTTCGAAGATGAAGAGTTTGGGAAAACTTCCCATAAAAACAAGCAGCCAGTCAGAAGAAGATGATTTCCTGACGGTTCAGATCAATGACTTTGAGCACTTATATTCTTGTGCCAGAGATGCTAATGAAGCCATGTTCGCCGAAGGACATTACTTCACCACAGATAAGAAGAATGTAAGTTATTACAACTTCTGTAAAAACGCAAACCCTCAGCATGTGTTTGAAGCCTTTTGCTGCGGATTGGTAAATACTATTTATCCAAGTAGTAATTTACTAGAAATAAGGGAGTTCCCGAAGGAGTTCAGACGAGCTGTCAAGACCTTCAGGACCAAGTGTATCAAGGACACGGAAAGAGACATCTTTCTCAAAGTTCAAAGTACGATTCCAGTTTGGGAGCAGGGTGTCCAGGTCTACAGACCGCACCATATAATCCAGATGGGGATCAGCAGTGGAGAGAAATATACTCCCTCAACAAGAATGGAAGATCAGCTTGAAAGAGATGACCTCCCAAAACTTGCTCATATAGCTATGGAAAGGATGATTAAAAAAGTCATCAATTTCAATGGCAACGACAAAATCTTTGTCAATCTCCAGACGGATAGAATTTTAATGCATTCCAGCTCACTAAAAGCAATGTCTAGTGACAGTGAAACCAGCATTATTAGATTCCAAAGGAAGATATTGAATGGGTCTGTATTTGGGTCCCACAAAATGCTTATCTGCGAAGAGATAAGAAAGCAGGCAGCAAAAAAGGCAGTGCCTTACAGCTGTAAAAGATGTGATTCTGACGAGGCAAACAAAAAAGATGCCCCGACAACGTCAACATCAACCAACTCAGCATCCACCATTTAGTAAGTGGAGAAAATCGTCAGCCATGACGTAAATCATGTGTATCTAGATCCTTCTCTTGATCTATAAAAGAGGAGTTAAGTTTCGAAGATCATCATTCACGGACTACACCAAGAAAAAAGAGTGTATTTGAAAGATGATGTGTGAGTAATACCCTTTCGGGGGATAGATTAGAGAAATGTAAGCAGTAATACAGGAGTAGATCCTGTATATGTATTCCAGTTTTATCAATAAAAATTTCTTTCTTTATCTATGGATTATGGGGTGTTGATATTCGGAGATGCAGCTGCTCGACCTGATACTGCAACTTGTTAGTACCGCCAGACAGAGGGTCGTTTAGGGAACACACCGCGGTGGTTATGCTAGGCAAGACTCCAAAGTATCAACAGCAATCTCCAGCAAATCCGGCGATAAGGTTAAAGTTTTATTTTAAAAAGATAAAATCCCTGGATACATTGGATCTATAAATTTATTACTAATGTTTATTTTCTCGAAACCTATCTCCTACCTTTTAATCTATACTTCCAAACTAGTGATTAAATTCTATAAAAATGCTTGAAGCAAGGGAACGGACCATCATGGTCATAAAATTGGTTTATAACCATTTATGTGATAAATATTTTGATCTTTATAATGAAAATATCCCTTTTGATATTTATCTAAAACCCCGTTGGGTAAGAACCAGAGCCTTCCGGCTTAATGGTCTACAAAGTGAAATAAATATGCTTGAAAAGGCACTCTGGACACGCTCTTTAAAGCATGTCTAAAACCATGCCTGGTTTAACCCATGAACGTGAAGTAATTCACTTAATGTCATTACAGCTGTTAATTGCTGAAACTCCTCTACCTGAGGATATCAGAACCATGTCCTTCACAAGGTTTAGAAATAGACGGCTTGATAGTATCGCCGCTAGAATAAGATTTCTTCTCTTAATCATAAGATTAGAAAGAGAGTCAACTAATTCAGTTGATCTTAATTCCGCCACGTCACAAAATTAATTGCGACAATGAATCCCTGGTTCAGCTGGTATCAGAGCCATTTATTTGGGATCTTTTGCTTGTCTTTCATCTGGGATCTTTGCTTGTTGGGACAATCTTTTGCAAAATGTCCCTCTCTATTGCAAAGATAGCACCGATTGGTTTTCTTCTTTCTGAATGGCTTGCGTCTGAAGAATCTGTATTTCTTCTTGCACTCTTTCTTGAGGAACTTTTTCTTTTCCTTCTTCTTTGAGGGCGAGCACTTGCATTCTTTATCTTTGCATTTGATCTCCAAGTAAGACTTGTCACATACGGATTTGGGGATCTTTCGCCTTTCGAGCATTTCCTTGAAAAGATGTTGTTGCTCGCAAAGCTTGTCGAGAGCAGCGAGACATATTTGATGGATTTGCCCCATGATGATATGTGATATATCCTTCTTTGTAGCTTGAATTGTTCTGGCCATCTCCGGTTGCAACTCTTTGGGTAGAGATGCGAGATAGACATTCTTTAGGTTGGGGTCGTTGTATCCATTCAAGCAATAGAATCTTTCGGACATTCTTTTGAAATGCCAGTCAAGATCCTTCTTTGATAGAGAGCAGCATCTCATGGAGAAATATTCTTGAGATAAGAATTTGGTGTAGAGCGATAAATCACCAATAAATTCTCGATGAATTTCTCCCAGGGCTTCTCCGGGGGTTGGAGCACTAAGCATTTGGCGTTGACGATATTCACCAAGGCTTAGAAACCATTCTCTGAGAGTCCCTAAGAATCTGGAAGTAAATTCTTTAAGGACTTGTCTCAATTCAGCATCTTCCCGGTTGAGCTGATTGTCGATCCATGCAGCAAAAGTATGCATTCTGTCACGCCTTTTATGGATTGGGATATCGTCAAAAGTGAACGAAGGACCGCTTGTAAACTTTGGTATCCGTCCTTCATTAGGCTGAGTGACATAGGGGGCTGAAGAAGACTCGGGTTCAAAGTCTTCGGAGACCGGCTTAGTAAAAGACTGGCCATAGCCTGGTTCATCTCTATCTGCCATGAGGATGGAAGATATGTCTGCAAATCTTTCTTCTTCATCTGAATTATAGGTTGTCATGGGACTATCTGAAGAGGTTGAAGATTTGTCAGTGCTTCTTCTCCTTAAAGAACTTTCCACCAAAAGGGTTTCGGCAGGTGCAGTGCTTATTTCTGGATCGTCTAGATCGTCATGCCCTCGAGCTTCCTTCTTTTTACTCCTCTTAGGAACATCTAGAGGAATACTTGATATCATAACAAAATATTTAGAATATTCTGGCGTGTCTGGAGACGAGTGGATGAAGTTTGGAGGGGACATGAACAGAGATCTTCCTTGAAGTTTATCCTCTTCAATTTTCTGCATCTCCCTTTTAATTTTTCGGATTTCAGCTTCCTTTTGAGAGAACTCGGCTCCGAATTGTCTTTTGGAGATGAGACTTTGGAGTTCTTCATCTAGTTGAGTGATTCACCGAGACAACTTTTGCTCAATTTGTTGGAGTTGTACTTCTATGGAACTTACTTTGACAGTAGAATCCTGCACCTTTTCAAGTATTTGGGACACCTTTGAATCAATTGAACAGAGAGATCTATTTTATGCCACCGCGTTGGTTGTATGCCAATTTAAGACTTCTTCTCCTTGGGATAAGGATTTCCTTTGGCCTCCAGATTCTATAACGGGACTTTGTATGTAAGGCCGAGAGAAGATATTATTGACATGATCTTCTTTTTTAGACAACGGAGGAAATTCCGCATCATATCCTCCCATCATGAAACATGATTGAGGGGAAGAATAAAATGACGGCTGGTCTGGTTCATC
>JAPKLX010001711.1:0-18577 GCA_026898415.1 Leonotis leonurus | reverse complement strand
GGGGGTGTTGCTGATGTTGTTCCCCTTGCTAACCCTAATGGTAGCTTCAATTCCACCCCTCTCTCCCTGCCACGAGAGATAGAAAGCAGCGACTTCTTTAGGCAAGAAGTGAACTGGGTGTGAGGTGATGATGTTGTGAAAACCTATAAGGAAATCAAAGAAACATATGTGAGCACTATCCTTCCATCAATGAAGTATTAGCGCTCAACAGCAGTTTGCAGAGTATAACAGTTTAAGCATAGTCCAAGACAGTATATACATGTAATAGAGTAAGAGCAGTTTTCAATATAGGTTTGAGAGTTTTCCATAACATGCAGGATAAAAAAATGTTAAGAATAATAGCGACTCATAAATATTGAACCTTTGCAGCGACGAACAAGATCGAATACCTTGTCCAGTTTATGAAACCCGAAGGTGTCAAGAACTGCGAAAAGGTCTTGATGCAGGTATGGTTTCAGAAAGTTCGCTTGCTCTAGAAAAACAGATGATTTGGGTGCCATTTTTGCTAAAACAGAGTGATTTTCGAAGGTAGAGAGGATTTCGAGGAATATAAGTGTAAGTGATAGTTGAAACGCCTTATCAAAATATATAAACGAGAGAGAAGAGAAGATAAGTAAAGTAATAAAATACTCAGAAATCCTTCCCTTTTTCAGCTTTCCCGCCTTTCCATGTTCTAAGTTTACAGTCTATCACTGCCTCTATAGATCGTATGATGCACGCGCTTTTGATCGTGGGGTTGAGTAGTGGCGCGTGTTTGTTTCATACTGTCGAAAAGCCTCCTTTTTCTTGGTTTGGTAAATATCTTTTTAATCACAGTTCCCAAACATAGTATCAATCATCACTAAAATAAAAGATTTGATACGTAATGTCAGGAACTAGATATATGATATAATTAGTCGCCGTATATAGTTGACCTTTCCCCCTTAACCAAGTAATGGGATAATAAATAAGAAATATTATTTTAATATCCACGTGGCATTTAAGTGATCTGGTATAGATCGATCTCTTTCTTAACGAGCTGATGTTAAGAACATCGATCTGCTTTTGCCATTCTCATCAATGTTGTATAATTCCCGGTTGGAATTTGATTAATCTGTTTGATCATTGATATGCACTTAGTGATCTGGTGTCAATTCCCAGTTGGAATTTTACATGATCTGTTCTTATCAATCTGTACTTGAATCATCTGGTTTTAATTCCTTGTTGGAACATGTTGATCTTGTATCTATTTGAAATATTATACAGTCTGTTCTAAGGCTATCTGGTCCTTTCTTTCAAATTCAATAGTCCTAATTTGCCACACAGCATCTTAAACCTTTCTTCTGGTAATGCTTTAGTGAGAATGTCTGCTCTCTGAACTTCAGTGTGTATTTTCTCAATCTGTACATGTTTTCTTTCAACATGGTCTCTTATAAAGTGATGTCTTACGTCCACATGTTTGCATCTGGTATGCAAGACAGGATTCTGTGTGATAGCTATAGCACTTGAGCTATCACAGAAGATTGGTATTTCCTTGACATCAATCTCATAATCTTTAAGCTGTTGTCTTAACCACAATATTTGTGCGCAACAACTTCCAACTGCCATATATTCTGCCTCTGTTGTTGACGTGGCAACAGATGTCTGTTTCTTTGAGAACCAAGAGACCAGTTTGTTTCCTAAAAACTGACATGTACCAGAGGTTGACTTTCTGTCTAACTTACATCCAGCATAATCTGAGTCTGTGTATCCAGTTAGCTCAAAATTGTCTTCACATGGATACCATAATCCTAAGTGGGCTGTTCCCTTAAGATATCTTAATATCTTTTTAGCTGCTTCCATGTGAGACTCTTTAGGATTAGCTTGGTATCTTGCACATACACATACTGCAAATGTGATGTCAGGTCGACTGGCAGTTAGGTATAGTAGTGATCCTATGATCCCTCTGTATTGTGTAATATTAGCTGGTTTCCCTTCTGGATCAGGATCAATTTTCCCATTAGTCTGCATTGGGATTTTCACGGGGTTAATGTTAGCTGGTTTCCCTTTTGGTTTATGAAGATACCATCTGGTTCTTGCTTGACCTGCAGTCCTAAAAAGAAGCTCATTTCCCCCATCATGGACATTTGATACTTATTTTTCATAAGTTCAACAAATTTGTCACATAGATAGGTGGATTGAGATCCAAATATGATATCATCTACGTAGATCTGTACTAGGAGGATGTTTTCTTTGACTTTGATGATAAACAAAGTCTTGTCAACAGATCCCCTTCTGAAACCAGATTCTAGTAGGAATGTAGATAGTGTCTCATACCAAGCTTTAGGAGCTTGTTTAAGACCATAAACTGCTTTTGTCAGTCTGTATACTTTCTGGTTTTGATCTGCTTCTTCAAATCCAGGTGGCTGTTCCACATAGACTTCTTCTTCAAGAATACCATTTAGGAAGGCACTTTTGACATCCATCTGGTATACCTTGAATATCTTGTGTGCCGCATAAGCTAAAAACAGTCTTATTGCTTCTAATCTGGCTACGGGTGCAAATGTTTCATCAAAATCAATGCCCTCTTGTTGATTATAGCCTTTAGCTACTAATCTGGCTTTGTTTTTGACTACTTCACCCTTCTCATCCCGTTTATTTTTGAACACCCATTTTACACCAATCACTCCTTGGTGTTTGGGTCTGTCCACGAGATACCAGACTTTATTCCTTTTGAACTCATTGAGTTCTTCTTGCATTGCTGTTATCCAGTCTGCATCTTGTAATGCTTCATGTGTATCAGATGGTTCAATGCGCGAGAGATAACAGCTTAATAGTGCACTTTCTCCATGCATCCTTCTGGTTTTCACACGATCTGATGGGTTCCCAACGATCTGTTCTGGTGGATGATCTTGTATCCATCTCCTTCTCCTGGTCATCTCTTCATCGGATATCTCAGGATCAGGTTGATCTGTTGGTCCCTCAAATTCAGGGTGTGATGTAGAAGATGGTTGAAATGGATTCTCGTTAGAGATTTCTTCTAGATTTGGACGTTCAGAATGGTTATCATTTGCAATGACTGTTTCACTGCTTTCAGTTGGTGATCTGTTTTCATCCAGATTATGTTGACTTGTTCCCCCTTGCTGTATGACTTCTTCAGCAGCAGGTGGAGTATCAATTTCTTCATCAACTTTCTTAGAGTTCCAGATTAGAATGTCTTCTAGGAGTAATTCATTCAATTTTCTAGTAGTCATCTGGATATCTTTCTGTCCTTCATCTTGTGACCTGTACTCAACAATAGACTCGTCAAAGACCACATGAGGTGTTACTTCTACAATATGAGAGTTCTTGTTGAACACTCGATATGCTTTACTAACATCAGAATATCCTAAGAATATTCCAGGGTCAGTTTTGCTATCAAAAGTCTTCAACTATGATTTCCCATTATTGTGTATGTAACACAAGCAACCAAAAGTTCTAAAGTAAGAAATCTTAGGCTTTCTGTTGTTCCAAATCTCGTATGGTGTCTTTCCATGTCTGAGTGTGATGGATGATCTGTTTTGAGTATAGCAGGCTGTGTATATGGCTTCTGCCCAGAATTTCTTTGGTAGATTTGTTGCATTAAGCATTGTGCGAGCTGCCTCTTTTAGTGATCTGTTTCTTCTCTCAACGACTCCATTCTGTTGAGGAGTTCGGGCAGCAGATGTTTGATGAGTGATCCCCATCTTATTGCAGTATGCTTCAATCTTTTGGTTGAGAAATTCTGTTCCTCGATCTGTTCTGATAGTGGTTATACTCAACTCCTTCTGTTTGGTGATTTTGTGTAGAAAATCAGGGAGTTTGTCAAGAGTCTCTTTCTTCTTTAACAGAAAGATGACCCAAGTGATCCTAGAGTAATCATCTATGATTACTAAGGTGTATTTTCTCCCATTTATACTTAGAGGTTTGACTGGTCCAAATAAGTCCAAATGCAAGAGCTCTAGTATTCTTGATGTTGAGTGAGCTGTTTTGCTTGGAAAGGATGATTTGGTCTGCTTTCCAGCTTGACAGGCTTCACATATATGATCTTTATCATATACTTGATCTGGTAGACCTGCCACTAATCTTTCTTTAGCAATCCCATTGATTGACTTGAAGTTTAGGTGGCTCAATCTCTTATGCCATAACCAGCTAGTTTCTGATATAGTCTTGGTGACTAAACAGGTCTCGATCTGATTTGTCCACTGGACAATGTATAACCTATCCTGCAGTTTACCGGTAAGGAGTATCTCATCTCCTTCCTTATTCTTCACCAGACAGTTGTTAGTATCAAAAACAATCTGATTACCGTTAGCACAGAACTGACTTACAGAAAACAGATTGTGACTAAGACCCTCAACATATGATACATTTGTGATAGTGGTCTTGCCTACTTTGATGTTTCCATACCCTCTGGTATATCCTTTTGAATTACATCCAAAGGTGACCTGGGGTCCTGGTTTCTCTATGTAATCTGATAGCAGGTTCTTGTCACAAGTCATGTGTTTTGAACAACCACTATCTATTATCCAGATTGTTCCTCTTGCTACCTTATTCCTTCTTGCAGTCCTTTGATCCTGTAGTTAATCAAACTTAGCTACCCTTCAACGTTTGGGTGCTTGATTATTAGCAAATATTCCTTTACGAATCCAGAATATTTTGGGGTTAGGAACAGAAATATAGCAGGTAATGATGTTCCCATCATTGTCAACTTTAGATAGTGAGTGAATTTCTGATGGATGAAATCGTTCTGTTTTACCAATCTTCAAGTTCTTCTTATTGTGGATTGTCCTGTTGACAATTTTTGTCCTGTTGACATTTGCCTTGTGAAGATGATCTGTTTCTGTGTAGTGAGCTGGTTGTCCCTTTGTTTGATGATACTGCCTATTCTTCGCATCTTTTATTATCATCTTTTGAGGATAACCTTTCTTGTTTTTCAAGTCTTTTACTTGATCTGGTATTTGCTTCCTTTCTGGTACAAAGTTTATGGTTCCCGAAGATTTTTCTGAGTGACCTGGATATCCTAATCCAGATGTGCCCTTCTGCTGCATATTGATTAGCAGTTTAGCACGTTCGTCACTTTTGTAGATCATCTCTTTGCCTTTCTTGATCTTCTCTTCAGCAACGTTGTTTCTTATAACCAGATCCTTCACTTTTGAATTAAGTGAATGGATTTCACAGTCTTTGCTCTTGATTTGTTCTTCCAGATCGTTGATTTTAGCAACGAATTGTGTGTTTGCTGTGCTCAAAATCTCCTCTGATTTCTTTAGTCTATCATTCTCTTCAACAACTTCTCTAAACAACCTTTTGATGCTCGAATAACTTTTGAACATCTCGTTTACTTCATCCCATGAGTATTCTTCTTCATCTTCATTTTCCTGTTCCAGATCGTTATTATTTGAGGAATTTGAATAGCAAGAATTTACCTCAACTTCATCTAGGCCGTTGTCTAGTCCCACATAGCATTCATTCCAATTTTCTTCGTCATTAGCAACGAAAGCTTCATCATTTTCTGATGAGCTATCTGAAAAATAACTCGAGCTGCTTGAGTTCTGTTCAGCTATCATAGTTTTGCGCTCATATTTGAGTTTTCGATCTCTTTTAGCTCTCAGTTCTTCTCTTTGACTTCTGGACAGATCAGGACAGTCTATTTTAAAGTGACCCGATCTGCCACATCCAGTGTAATCTGTGGAACTAGAGGTCTTTGTTGTTTTAGCAGTCTGCTGCTTGGATTCATTCTTGTCATCAGATCGATCATTGTCATGCTTCTTATAGAAGTTTCTCTTGTTGTCTTTGTAGAAGCGTTTGTATTTCTTTGATCTGATCTCCATTTTGTCCAGTCTTTTGGCTATCATTGCAAACTCTTTTAGAAGTTTGTCGTAGCCTTTCTCTTCTTCTGGTGAAGAGGATTTAGAAGGTTCATCTGGTTTGCTCTTCGCTTTGAAGGCAACTTCTTTTTCTTTCTTAGAACTACTGTCTGCCTTTTTGGACAGATGATCTGGTCCTCGAATTCTTTGAATGTCACATTCATGACCCTCAAGGTGATCAAATAAGGCTTCTGTAGACAGTTCATTGAAGTCTGCACGAAGAGGTTGCATTGCAGCATAGATCTCCCAGCTTGGTGGAAGAGCTCTAAGTACTTTCATGTTCTTCTCCCTTTGAGTATATTTGTTCTTTTTGAATGCAGATATCTCAAGGAGGATTCCAGTGAATCTCATCTTCATCTGCTCTATTGTCTCGCCTGGTTTCATTTTGAATTCATCATATTTGTTGCAGGCAAGAGACAGCTTGTTCTCAATCATTACTTCAGATCCTAGGGCTAGGTCTCTTAAGGCTTCCCACATCTCTTTGGCAGTATCCAGATCTTGGATTTTAGCCAGATGTACGCCTTTGACCGTGCTGGAGATGATCCCCTTGGCAAAGTCATCAAGATTTGCTTCTCTCCTTTCTTCAGAAGTGTATTTTCTGGGATCCTTTAGCACATATTCTTTTACCACTCCTGTATCAGTGATACGAGTAGTTTCTTCTGTAATTGCCAATGGCCCTTCTTTGATTACCTTCCACATCAAGCATTGATGAGCTTTAAGGCACATCTTGATTCTGAAGCTCCATTCTCTGTAACCTTGAATGGAAAATTCTTCGCAAGCCCTGACAACAGATGACTCCATAGCAGATAGAATGCACGTGAATGAAAAAGGTTTTCTTAGATCTATTCAAGTTGACCACACATGTTTTATCCCTGTGAAACAAAACAATGGTCGTTTGAACCACTCCTCTGATACCACTTGTTGGTCCCAAAAGAGCAAGGTTTGGTGTATGGGGGGGGGGGGGAATACACCAAATACAAACTTTTCAATTTACATGACAAAATATCAGAGAGTTCAAGCTATTCTGTATGGGAAATTGCTCGTTAGATGACTAAAACAGATTGATACACAGAGCGATACCAGTTTTAGTCCAAACAGATTACTCTCTTAGTGAGAGACACTTAGTCAATAATAAGAGTGATCTTATTACTTTATGAGTGTTGTGTGTGCGGAAATATGGTGGATTAAATGAGTGCTCTTATAAGAAAAACCTTAAGGAGTTAATCAGATCGTTAAGCAGATTATTTGAGAATGCAGATTATATGAGGGTGCTAATGATAAGAATAATAAACAACTGAAAGTAAATATACAGGAAAGTAAAGAACACAGTTGTTTAACGTGCTTCGGGAAATCCCTACGTCCACGATCTGGTCCAAACTTGACCAGATTATCCACTACTAGGATACTCTGCTTCTTTATACTCGTGGAGAACGAGTCACAAGTATCAATCACAACTAGAGAGATACTTATGCACGAAGTAAGAGTCGTGTCCCTTTACAACAGATTACCTCTACGTTACCACTAGAAACCTACTAGCTAGCAAGATGATCTGCTTTCTCTCGACAAGACAGACTTGAATCGAGATGGGTTGGTGTGATTTAGAATCACAGTCCTTGAAGCTCTAAGTCTGGATCAGTGAAGATAGCTTGAAAGTATAGTTCAATGAAGCGCGCGTGTGTCCTTGTATATTTCCAGATTTTGAACTTCAATCTTATATAGGCATTGAATTGAAAATTCTAGCCGTTTGTTGATTGGCGTGAGATTGATGGAATATTTCCAATCAATGATGTCCATCATATCTCTTCTTGCCTTGTAGAAAACGTTGATTCAATCTTCAGTTTATCGAAAGCAGATTGCTAACGGTTTCTTTCCTTCTTTTTGTCAATCAAAGATTCTCTTTCCAATCCCTGTTGGATAGGCTTCAGTCTTGACGTGGCAAGAGTATATGATGTGTAGGATGATGTCAGCTGGTATATTGATGACTCAATCGATCTGGTGCCTCGCTGCAAACATCGATCTGGTCACCGATCTGGTCGCTGTCTGTTACAGCAGATCGATTCCTTTTGGCGTGAAATCTTGACCTTCATCCTATACTAAGATTGAGATTAACTTCTATAGGAATATTTCCTTTACTTATTAAGTTATCTCCTAATCTGTTTTATAACAGGTTTCACTTTATATCTAGTGATCTGTTTTACACGTAGAACAGTTTAACTCTAAAACAGCTAAGTGTGTTTCGAAAGACCATCATCAAAACTAAATATATTAGGGTTCCCAACAATTTCCCCCTTTTTGATGATGTCGAAACCACACTTTACAAAAAAATCCTAGCAACTCTTTTAAGAGAGTGATCTGGTTTGATGACCAGATGGATGCTTATTCGTTATTTAGGTTGTAACGAATTAAGACAGTTTATATATGTTCTGGACAATTAGAGGTTGTCATCAGAAACTTCAAATGAACTTCATATATATATAAGGATCAAGACAGATTGAGGTACGTAGCGTCAAAAATAGAAGATATAGATCATAAAGATAGGAAATGATATGTCTATCTGCTTCTTCTCTTCTCCGCTTGAAGTTTCTTCATTCTTGCCCTTGTTTCATCTGAGATGAGTTGGACACTCTCGTATATGCCTTCTCTTATTCTTATATAGTCTGGATCTTCTGCATCCACCTTGTAGCCTCTATTCTCTGCCAGTTGATTAATGAAGGTGAGCAGAAAAGTTTTATCAGGCAGATCAGTCCCTGGGATGGTGGGACATGATCTGAATTCTCTTTTCGGCACAGTGATCTGGATTTTTGCCTTGGCTGCAGCCTTCCTTATCTCTTCTACCAAATCACTTGCGTCATTCAAGTCTAGGTACCGGTTGAACGCCTCATTTGGAGTGCCTTCCATGTATGCTGGCTCCTTTAGGAAGTATCTGCACAGAGCGAAGGCGTTCTTGAGTCCTTCCCATCCATCTCTTAAGTGATCTGGGACCCAGTTGGTCTCTCCAGATGGTCTGAGATGAGCAGTTGGCCAACTGAATCCAGTTCTTTTCTACTTCTTTTGAATTTGACTCGATCTGCTAGATGATTTGGACTTTTGAGTTTGAGCAGATGGAGCAGATGGAGGACTGGTTGTTTGAGGTGTAGTCTGCTGCTCCGGTTGAACTTTCTCCTTCTCCTTCCCTTTAGCAGCAGCTGTTGCAGTTTTCTTTCCCTTCACTCCTTCCCCCTTTTCGACATCATCAACAATCATGTTAATGAGTGCCCGTAGGGAAATGATCTCCTCTTTCATCGTGTTGATCTCTTTATCTGTCTCCACTTTTTGTGTAAGCAGAGATGTGATGTTGAGGTTGGAATCATCGATCTGCTTTTGTAAAGTTTTATGTGTTTTGAGCAGATCAGCCTTAAACTCCTTTTGATCTTCTGTTATAGTGCCAATCTCATCAAAGTAGACGTCGATCATTGTTTTTGTTGGGTAGCCCAGATCATACAGTTTTCTTTCTACAAAGTTCTTCCCTTCTGCTTCAAACTTCCTGAACTGTGCTCTGGTCTCAGCATTAGCTTCTTTGATCACATCAACAGTTATGCCATCAGTCTGTTCTTTGACTATTGCATGCACCATATCCTTCTCATGCTTAGCAAACTCAGAAATGATCCTGTACATTTCATTGACCTTGAGTTGCATTGAGCCGAGAGTCTGATCGATCTGCACTGTTCTCTCCTCTGCAGCAGATCGATCGTCGTCCATCTTCTTGCTTAATTCTTCCAACTTCAATCGGCACACCCTTCTCAAGTCTGAGTCAACCTGGTCAACATAATTTTTCAAATGGTTGTTGAACTCAGTGAGAATGCGAGTGGCTTCATCTTGAACTTGAGAGAGCGTCCCATACATGTAGTGGTCTACTTTCTTGGAAATGAGATCCTTCACTTGCTCATTGGACAGTGATTGAGGCTGGTCCATCAATATATCCTCCAGAGTGAACATCTCCACGTATTCACCAAGTGTAGCTGCGGCAGCAGGGGTGAAGATCTCATTGGTCTGTTTGCCTCCCACCCTTTGTCCAGCAGGCTCATCCTCTGCTTGTGGTTGGCTGGCCACTACATTGGGGATTTCAGAAGGTGTGGCTTGTTCCCCCTCAGCAGGTGCAGTGGCCTGCTCTTCAACTTCAACTAGGGACTGATCTGTGTTTGGTTCTGCGGGGGCTTCACCCAGTTGGTGAGTATCAGATGGTGCTGTGTTTGCAGGCTGTTCTCTTTCTTCAACTTCTTCATGTTCATCTTCATAGATGATACTATCAAAGAATTGCAGCATGCCAGCCTTTTCATACAGAGATCTCAGGTCGATCCTTAAGTTGTTGGCTTCGTGCTGAGTTATAGATAGTATGGCTTGGGGAAATGACTCTCTGAGTTCAGCAATGGAAAAAACTTCGAAGATGTTTAAGAAAGTGGCTTCTTCAGCTTTGAGAGCATCTATGGATTTGACTTTGAGCAGGGCATCCAGGACGTAGAATTTTTTGTCTTTGGTGAGGAGAAGCAGTTGCACTCTCTTTGCTGCATCATAGCTCTCAGGAGTGAGCTGGATGCCTGGAAATCTCTTGATTACAGATCGATCTGCTTTTGCCTCCAGCAATTTGACTACTGATTCAGCCTTCGCCAGCTCATCATCCTCATCTGTGGATTCTGCCTCTCCCTCAATCTCCTCATCGATCTGCTCTAAGTGTTCAGCAGATGATGGACTCGCAGTGTGAGCGGGAGAGAAATCCTTAGCTTGGTCTGGGTCCAGAGTTGAAATAGGAGCGACATCCTCTGGTGGTCCACCTACCAGTATCTCTTCCTCTTCAGCCTCCTGTTGAGGGAGAGTTGATACAGAAACAGCAGGTTCAGTTATCTGGACTTCATCTGCAATTTTATGCAGTCTTCTTCTTTTTGCTTTTGGTGGTTGGGCAGCAGTTGAGGTGTCTGTATCAATGGAGCTTGCCCTCCTTGTCACTCTCTTGGTGGGGGTCTTCTCGATTGTTTTCTCCTTTGTAACCTTAGATTTTGTTGACTTTTCGGCTGGTCCAGATGGTGGGATCCAGATGGGATTGGAATTACCCATCTCCATCAGTGCATTGAAATGCACAGGGTCTTTCACCCTGGAGATCAGATTAGCAGAAATGCCCATTGACATTTCTATCTGGTGCTGATCCTTTGGGAACTTCAATCTGGCGTTGAATTCAATAAAATTGTCCCATCTGTGCTGAGGGAAGAAGGACTCCAGTATGTAACAGATTTTTGTTGAGTGTCGTAAACTGCTCCTCTTCACCTCGATGCCAGGGGAGCCTCCTTTCACAAACAGAATCATCTTGGCCTCCTTTGCCAAGAGATCGAATAAAATTCTACTCCAATTGACTGGTAAGTTGAGCACTACAGCAGCCAGAATTCTAAATTTTTCTGGGGTGACTTGGTCATATGAACCATTGTGGTTCAAAAGGATTCGCTAGACAAATTCAAAAATTATTTTGAATTCGGGAGCGAGTAGTGCCCGGGGGAACATCTTGTTCGTGTAATGCATGGGCACTACCATCACCAGCTCAACTGCTTCTTGGAGTTCCTTCTCAGTGATTTCTCCGAGGCTAATCCCTTCATCCTTCACCTTATAAGCGTCATTGATGATATTGATGACGTTGTAGGGGGTGTTGCTGATGTTGTTCCCCTTGCTAACCCTAATGGTAGCTTCAATTCCACCCCTCTCTCCCTGCCACGAGAGATAGAAAGCAGCGACTTCTTTAGGCAAGAAGTGAACTGGGTGTGAGGTGATGATGTTGTGAAAACCTATAAGGAAATCAAAGAAACATATGTGAGCACTATCCTTCCATCAATGAAGTATTAGCGCTCAACAGCAGTTTGCAGAGTATAACAGTTTAAGCATAGTCCAAGACAGTATATACATGTAATAGAGTAAGAGCAGTTTTCAATATAGGTTTGAGAGTTTTCCATAACATGCAGGATAAAAAAATGTTAAGAATAATAGCGACTCATAAATATTGAACCTTTGCAGCGACGAACAAGATCGAATACCTTGTCCAGTTTATGAAACCCGAAGGTGTCAAGAACTGCGAAAAGGTCTTGATGCAGGTATGGTTTCAGAAAGTTCGCTTGCTCTAGAAAAACAGATGATTTGGGTGCCATTTTTGCTAAAACAGAGTGATTTTCGAAGGTAGAGAGGATTTCGAGGAATATAAGTGTAAGTGATAGTTGAAACGCCTTATCAAAATATATAAACGAGAGAGAAGAGAAGATAAGTAAAGTAATAAAATACTCAGAAATCCTTCCCTTTTTCAGCTTTCCCGCCTTTCCATGTTCTAAGTTTACAGTCTATCACTGCCTCTATAGATCGTATGATGCACGCGCTTTTGATCGTGGGGTTGAGTAGTGGCGCGTGTTTGTTTCATACTGTCGAAAAGCCTCCTTTTTCTTGGTTTGGTAAATATCTTTTTAATCACAGTTCCCAAACATAGTATCAATCATCACTAAAATAAAAGATTTGATACGTAATGTCAGGAACTAGATATATGATATAATTAGTCGCCGTATATAGTTGACCTTTCCCCCTTAACCAAGTAATGGGATAATAAATAAGAAATATTATTTTAATATCCACGTGGCATTTAAGTGATCTGGTATAGATCGATCTCTTTCTTAACGAGCTGATGTTAAGAACATCGATCTGCTTTTGCCATTCTCATCAATGTTGTATAATTCCCGGTTGGAATTTGATTAATCTGTTTGATCATTGATATGCACTTAGTGATCTGGTGTCAATTCCCAGTTGGAATTTTACATGATCTGTTCTTATCAATCTGTACTTGAATCATCTGGTTTTAATTCCTTGTTGGAACATGTTGATCTTGTATCTATTTGAAATATTATACAGTCTGTTCTAAGGCTATCTGGTCCTTTCTTTCAAATTCAATAGTCCTAATTTGCCACACAGCATCTTAAACCTTTCTTCTGGTAATGCTTTAGTGAGAATGTCTGCTCTCTGAACTTCAGTGTGTATTTTCTCAATCTGTACATGTTTTCTTTCAACATGGTCTCTTATAAAGTGATGTCTTACGTCCACATGTTTGCATCTGGTATGCAAGACAGGATTCTGTGTGATAGCTATAGCACTTGAGCTATCACAGAAGATTGGTATTTCCTTGACATCAATCTCATAATCTTTAAGCTGTTGTCTTAACCACAATATTTGTGCGCAACAACTTCCAACTGCCATATATTCTGCCTCTGTTGTTGACGTGGCAACAGATGTCTGTTTCTTTGAGAACCAAGAGACCAGTTTGTTTCCTAAAAACTGACATGTACCAGAGGTTGACTTTCTGTCTAACTTACATCCAGCATAATCTGAGTCTGTGTATCCAGTTAGCTCAAAATTGTCTTCACATGGATACCATAATCCTAAGTGGGCTGTTCCCTTAAGATATCTTAATATCTTTTTAGCTGCTTCCATGTGAGACTCTTTAGGATTAGCTTGGTATCTTGCACATACACATACTGCAAATGTGATGTCAGGTCGACTGGCAGTTAGGTATAGTAGTGATCCTATGATCCCTCTGTATTGTGTAATATTAGCTGGTTTCCCTTCTGGATCAGGATCAATTTTCCCATTAGTCTGCATTGGGATTTTCACGGGGTTAATGTTAGCTGGTTTCCCTTTTGGTTTATGAAGATACCATCTGGTTCTTGCTTGACCTGCAGTCCTAAAAAGAAGCTCATTTCCCCCATCATGGACATTTGATACTTATTTTTCATAAGTTCAACAAATTTGTCACATAGATAGGTGGATTGAGATCCAAATATGATATCATCTACGTAGATCTGTACTAGGAGGATGTTTTCTTTGACTTTGATGATAAACAAAGTCTTGTCAACAGATCCCCTTCTGAAACCAGATTCTAGTAGGAATGTAGATAGTGTCTCATACCAAGCTTTAGGAGCTTGTTTAAGACCATAAACTGCTTTTGTCAGTCTGTATACTTTCTGGTTTTGATCTGCTTCTTCAAATCCAGGTGGCTGTTCCACATAGACTTCTTCTTCAAGAATACCATTTAGGAAGGCACTTTTGACATCCATCTGGTATACCTTGAATATCTTGTGTGCCGCATAAGCTAAAAACAGTCTTATTGCTTCTAATCTGGCTACGGGTGCAAATGTTTCATCAAAATCAATGCCCTCTTGTTGATTATAGCCTTTAGCTACTAATCTGGCTTTGTTTTTGACTACTTCACCCTTCTCATCCCGTTTATTTTTGAACACCCATTTTACACCAATCACTCCTTGGTGTTTGGGTCTGTCCACGAGATACCAGACTTTATTCCTTTTGAACTCATTGAGTTCTTCTTGCATTGCTGTTATCCAGTCTGCATCTTGTAATGCTTCATGTGTATCAGATGGTTCAATGCGCGAGAGATAACAGCTTAATAGTGCACTTTCTCCATGCATCCTTCTGGTTTTCACACGATCTGATGGGTTCCCAACGATCTGTTCTGGTGGATGATCTTGTATCCATCTCCTTCTCCTGGTCATCTCTTCATCGGATATCTCAGGATCAGGTTGATCTGTTGGTCCCTCAAATTCAGGGTGTGATGTAGAAGATGGTTGAAATGGATTCTCGTTAGAGATTTCTTCTAGATTTGGACGTTCAGAATGGTTATCATTTGCAATGACTGTTTCACTGCTTTCAGTTGGTGATCTGTTTTCATCCAGATTATGTTGACTTGTTCCCCCTTGCTGTATGACTTCTTCAGCAGCAGGTGGAGTATCAATTTCTTCATCAACTTTCTTAGAGTTCCAGATTAGAATGTCTTCTAGGAGTAATTCATTCAATTTTCTAGTAGTCATCTGGATATCTTTCTGTCCTTCATCTTGTGACCTGTACTCAACAATAGACTCGTCAAAGACCACATGAGGTGTTACTTCTACAATATGAGAGTTCTTGTTGAACACTCGATATGCTTTACTAACATCAGAATATCCTAAGAATATTCCAGGGTCAGTTTTGCTATCAAAAGTCTTCAACTATGATTTCCCATTATTGTGTATGTAACACAAGCAACCAAAAGTTCTAAAGTAAGAAATCTTAGGCTTTCTGTTGTTCCAAATCTCGTATGGTGTCTTTCCATGTCTGAGTGTGATGGATGATCTGTTTTGAGTATAGCAGGCTGTGTATATGGCTTCTGCCCAGAATTTCTTTGGTAGATTTGTTGCATTAAGCATTGTGCGAGCTGCCTCTTTTAGTGATCTGTTTCTTCTCTCAACGACTCCATTCTGTTGAGGAGTTCGGGCAGCAGATGTTTGATGAGTGATCCCCATCTTATTGCAGTATGCTTCAATCTTTTGGTTGAGAAATTCTGTTCCTCGATCTGTTCTGATAGTGGTTATACTCAACTCCTTCTGTTTGGTGATTTTGTGTAGAAAATCAGGGAGTTTGTCAAGAGTCTCTTTCTTCTTTAACAGAAAGATGACCCAAGTGATCCTAGAGTAATCATCTATGATTACTAAGGTGTATTTTCTCCCATTTATACTTAGAGGTTTGACTGGTCCAAATAAGTCCAAATGCAAGAGCTCTAGTATTCTTGATGTTGAGTGAGCTGTTTTGCTTGGAAAGGATGATTTGGTCTGCTTTCCAGCTTGACAGGCTTCACATATATGATCTTTATCATATACTTGATCTGGTAGACCTGCCACTAATCTTTCTTTAGCAATCCCATTGATTGACTTGAAGTTTAGGTGGCTCAATCTCTTATGCCATAACCAGCTAGTTTCTGATATAGTCTTGGTGACTAAACAGGTCTCGATCTGATTTGTCCACTGGACAATGTATAACCTATCCTGCAGTTTACCGGTAAGGAGTATCTCATCTCCTTCCTTATTCTTCACCAGACAGTTGTTAGTATCAAAAACAATCTGATTACCGTTAGCACAGAACTGACTTACAGAAAACAGATTGTGACTAAGACCCTCAACATATGATACATTTGTGATAGTGGTCTTGCCTACTTTGATGTTTCCATACCCTCTGGTATATCCTTTTGAATTACATCCAAAGGTGACCTGGGGTCCTGGTTTCTCTATGTAATCTGATAGCAGGTTCTTGTCACAAGTCATGTGTTTTGAACAACCACTATCTATTATCCAGATTGTTCCTCTTGCTACCTTATTCCTTCTTGCAGTCCTTTGATCCTGTAGTTAATCAAACTTAGCTACCCTTCAACGTTTGGGTGCTTGATTATTAGCAAATATTCCTTTACGAATCCAGAATATTTTGGGGTTAGGAACAGAAATATAGCAGGTAATGATGTTCCCATCATTGTCAACTTTAGATAGTGAGTGAATTTCTGATGGATGAAATCGTTCTGTTTTACCAATCTTCAAGTTCTTCTTATTGTGGATTGTCCTGTTGACAATTTTTGTCCTGTTGACATTTGCCTTGTGAAGATGATCTGTTTCTGTGTAGTGAGCTGGTTGTCCCTTTGTTTGATGATACTGCCTATTCTTCGCATCTTTTATTATCATCTTTTGAGGATAACCTTTCTTGTTTTTCAAGTCTTTTACTTGATCTGGTATTTGCTTCCTTTCTGGTACAAAGTTTATGGTTCCCGAAGATTTTTCTGAGTGACCTGGATATCCTAATCCAGATGTGCCCTTCTGCTGCATATTGATTAGCAGTTTAGCACGTTCGTCACTTTTGTAGATCATCTCTTTGCCTTTCTTGATCTTCTCTTCAGCAACGTTGTTTCTTATAACCAGATCCTTCACTTTTGAATTAAGTGAATGGATTTCACAGTCTTTGCTCTTGATTTGTTCTTCCAGATCGTTGATTTTAGCAACGAATTGTGTGTTTGCTGTGCTCAAAATCTCCTCTGATTTCTTTAGTCTATCATTCTCTTCAACAACTTCTCTAAACAACCTTTTGATGCTCGAATAACTTTTGAACATCTCGTTTACTTCATCCCATGAGTATTCTTCTTCATCTTCATTTTCCTGTTCCAGATCGTTATTATTTGAGGAATTTGAATAGCAAGAATTTACCTCAACTTCATCTAGGCCGTTGTCTAGTCCCACATAGCATTCATTCCAATTTTCTTCGTCATTAGCAACGAAAGCTTCATCATTTTCTGATGAGCTATCTGAAAAATAACTCGAGCTGCTTGAGTTCTGTTCAGCTATCATAGTTTTGCGCTCATATTTGAGTTTTCGATCTCTTTTAGCTCTCAGTTCTTCTCTTTGACTTCTGGACAGATCAGGACAGTCTATTTTAAAGTGACCCGATCTGCCACATCCAGTGTAATCTGTGGAACTAGAGGTCTTTGTTGTTTTAGCAGTCTGCTGCTTGGATTCATTCTTGTCATCAGATCGATCATTGTCATGCTTCTTATAGAAGTTTCTCTTGTTGTCTTTGTAGAAGCGTTTGTATTTCTTTGATCTGATCTCCATTTTGTCCAGTCTTTTGGCTATCATTGCAAACTCTTTTAGAAGTTTGTCGTAGCCTTTCTCTTCTTCTGGTGAAGAGGATTTAGAAGGTTCATCTGGTTTGCTCTTCGCTTTGAAGGCAACTTCTTTTTCTTTCTTAGAACTACTGTCTGCCTTTTTGGACAGATGATCTGGTCCTCGAATTCTTTGAATGTCACATTCATGACCCTCAAGGTGATCAAATAAGGCTTCTGTAGACAGTTCATTGAAGTCTGCACGAAGAGGTTGCATTGCAGCATAGATCTCCCAGCTTGGTGGAAGAGCTCTAAGTACTTTCATGTTCTTCTCCCTTTGAGTATATTTGTTCTTTTTGAATGCAGATATCTCAAGGAGGATTCCAGTGAATCTCATCTTCATCTGCTCTATTGTCTCGCCTGGTTTCATTTTGAATTCATCATATTTGTTGCAGGCAAGAGACAGCTTGTTCTCAATCATTACTTCAGATCCTAGGGCTAGGTCTCTTAAGGCTTCCCACATCTCTTTGGCAGTATCCAGATCTTGGATTTTAGCCAGATGTACGCCTTTGACCGTGCTGGAGATGATCCCCTTGGCAAAGTCATCAAGATTTGCTTCTCTCCTTTCTTCAGAAGTGTATTTTCTGGGATCCTTTAGCACATATTCTTTTACCACTCCTGTATCAGTGATACGAGTAGTTTCTTCTGTAATTGCCAATGGCCCTTCTTTGATTACCTTCCACATCAAGCATTGATGAGCTTTAAGGCACATCTTGATTCTGAAGCTCCATTCTCTGTAACCTTGAATGGAAAATTCTTCGCAAGCCCTGACAACAGATGACTCCATAGCAGATAGAATGCACGTGAATGAAAAAGGTTTTCTTAGATCTATTCAAGTTGACCACACATGTTTTATCCCTGTGAAACAAAACAATGGTCGTTTGAACCACTCCTCTGATACCACTTGTTGGTCCCAAAAGAGCAAGGTTTGGTGTATGGGGGGGGGGGGGAATACACCAAATACAAACTTTTCAATTTACATGACAAAATATCAGAGAGTTCAAGCTATTCTGTATGGGAAATTGCTCGTTAGATGACTAAAACAGATTGATACACAGAGCGATACCAGTTTTAGTCCAAACAGATTACTCTCTTAGTGAGAGACACTTAGTCAATAATAAGAGTGATCTTATTACTTTATGAGTGTTGTGTGTGCGGAAATATGGTGGATTAAATGAGTGCTCTTATAAGAAAAACCTTAAGGAGTTAATCAGAT